>JAEIFL010000313.1:0-119159 GCA_018901835.1 Scaptomyza graminum
ATAAGGGTATATACATATATGTACCAAACGGATTCCACCACGCCCGAATGATCAGAGCAGGCAACAGCAGAGAATATGCAAACGAAAATAAATGAACAGACACAAATAATATTAATTTTTCAAATTTTTTATTTTTTATTTTTTCCATATGTATCTTATTAAACCTCAATACCAACCGGTGCACTGCCTCTCAAGCGCTATTATTTTTATACTCGATACCGAAGGTAAAGAGTATATTGGAGTTTGTGCAATGTCCGTCATGGTGTCTGTCCGTCTGTCCGTCTGTCTGTCTGTATGAACGCAACTTTTTCCACACCCTTCAAGCTAGAGACTTGAAACTTTGCAAATGTCTTTATCTATGGCCGGGACAGATAAGAAATTGGTAAGATTGAGGGTTATCTACGATAACTGGGGGAGGCTGGCAAATCGATAAATTCGATAACTCAAAATCGATAAATCACCGTTTCCATGCCGGTTAGAGCTACCATTTGGTAGGAAGATAGCTACGGGCATCCCCGAAAAAATTGCATCAAAAATTTTGGGGCCACGCCCCCCCTCCCCCGGTTTGAATTAACCTTCACCTCGTTTTTGGCGCCCCAAATCCAGATGGTGTATCCCCAAAAGGCTCAAAGTCCCCCCCCCCCCCGCGCCCCCCAGAAGGGGTTGTTTTGGTTGGGGTCCAACTTGGTGGAGATACTGGTGTGCCCAAGATTTTGGCCCCCCCCCCCCCCTAAAACGAGGTGCCAATGGTGGAGTTGATTGGTCCCAAGATTGCTCAAAAGGCCCAAAAAGCCCCCCCCCACGGGGCCAAGGGGGGGTGGTTCCCTTGTCGATTCGGCCCCGGGCTCCGGTGGTTTGGTGTTGTGTGGCTTGTTGGGTGGGGCTTTTTTTTTTTTTTTTTTTTAGAAAAAAAAGAAACAAAAATTAAATTAAAAAATTAAAATAATTAAATTAAATATAATATAGACAATATAAAAATCTGAAAATAAATTTAGGTAAAAAAAATAATTAAAAGTTAACGTTAAGGCTCTGGGGAATTCAATAAAAAAAAAATTTAGTAGTCCAACATTTGTTGCGTGGATTGGGGAAAACCCAGAAAAACCCAATCAGACCAGTGTTAGATTAGTAGTTAGTGGTTACGATTAGATAAAGCAAAAAGGATCGATCTTTTTAGTACTGGAATTGAGGCCTCCAAGGAGACAAGAGAATAAAGTTTGTTATAGTCAGAACATATAACACGAAATGGTTCGTGAGTTAAATAGTTGCTCAAGCAACGATCAAGGCTAAGGGGTAAAAAGTTACGTGAAGATCTAATTGGGACATTTAATTTAATTCGACTCAAAAGAACTGATGAGTCGATTTCACCATTAAGTAGGTTAGTAACAAATAATACTCCATGCATAGTTCTACGGTTTAACAGGGAGGGAAGATTAATCAAAAGTAGTCTACTAGAATACGGGGGGTAAGTCAACTCCAGGAACCCAGTTAAAACATCTAAGGGCAAATAGAAGAAATTTCTTCTGAACAGATTCAATTCTATCCTGGTGAATCGAGTATTGTGGGGACCACACACAAGATCCATATTCCAGGATGGGACGTACTAGGGATGTATACAGTGTTTTAGTGGTGTAGGGATCGTTAAACTCTTTCGACCACCGCTTGATGAAGCCAATGACACTAATGGCCTTATTGACCATAGACGAAATATGAGAGTCAAACTTTAATTTAGGATCAAGAATAATGCCTAAATCTTTAATTTCAAACACGCGGTCAAGTGGTGAAGCATCAAGCAAGTAGTGAGCAGTATGAGGGGTACTTCTACAAAAGGACATGACTTTACATTTAGAACAATTTAAATTGAGTAAATTAAAGCGACACCAGGCCGACAATGCACCCAAATCCGACTGTAGCAAGTTACAAAGAGAAGCATCATTGTAGGTTAAACATAGTTTTACATCATCAGCAAACATATATACATACGAGTTAGTAATAACATCAGGGAGATCGTTAATAAACAAATTGAATAGCAAAGGACCAAGGTGGCTACCTTGGGGAACACCAGAGGTAACATAAATAGGTTTAGATACAGACGATTTAAAAACAACTTTTTGTGTTCGACCACACAAGTACTCCGAAAGCCACAATAAGAGTTTTGATGGAAATCCAATAATATTTAATTTTTGAAGCAACAGAGAATGACTAACAGAATCAAATGCCTTGCTAAAATCGGTGTAAACAACGTCAGTTTGCATTTTTTCCTGAAACCCTTTGATAACAAGCGAAGTGAATTCAAGAAGGTTAGTGGTAGTAGATCTACGCCTAACAAAACCGTGTTGATAAGGCGATAAAATCGAACTACATGTGTGTTGCAATTGAGAACATATAATTTTTTCAAAGACTTTAGGAATAGCGGACAACTTGGATATACCCCTATAATTTTTAACGTTAGACTTCGATGAATTTTTATGAAGTGGAATGATAAAAGATTCCTTCCATATAGCAGGAAACACAGTTGAGTCAACCGACAAGTTAAATAATTTATGTAAGGGTTTACAAAGTGAATCCGCACAGTATCTAAGTATACAACCTGGCACTCCATCAGGACCAGGCAAGTAGCCGGGCTTGATAGAGTTAAGGTCACTTAGGAGCGTACACTCATTTATAACTGGGACATTTATGCAATTTGACGTTTGAACTTGAAAAGGATAGGAATTACTACAACTATATAAACTCGATGAGTATACCGATTGAAAATACTCAGCAAAAAGATCGGCGACTGCCTGATCAGAACTTGCTTTCGTATTATCCAGGTAAACCGAGGATGGCAAGCAAGAAGATTTACGTTTTGAATTTACAAATTTATAAAACTGTTTAGGATCACGTGAAAAGTTTAATCTACAACGATTAAGATAATTATTATAACAAGATGTGTTGACAGAAAGAAAATTAGATTTTGCTATTAAGTACGAAGACAAATCTATAGTAGATCCCGATTTTTTAAATTTTTTATAAGTTCTTGACTTCACGTTTTTCAATTTTGAAAGTTCCCTCGTAAACCAAGGTGGTTTATTATCACTTGGAGAACAAGTGAGGGGAACACAGATATCCAAAAGCGAATTCAAGGTCCCATAAAATATGGCAATAGCAGTTTTTATATCACTACAAGAATAAAGGTGAGACCAATTAGTATGTTGAAGAAGATAATTTAATTTAGTAAAGTTAGTTTTACGAAAACAACGGGTTTTTAAAGAACTTATAGATGGTGGATAAGAGTTAAGAATTTCAAAGGATAGTTCTAAGGTTGGATGGTAGGTATCTTCTGGAAGCACCAAAGGGGGTACTCTACAAACATTACTACAATCCGTATCAGACACAAATATTAAATCCAACAATCTACCACTACAGTTATGCACCCTGTTAACTTGCGATAGGCCTAACTCGAGTAGGCCATCGATAAAATCATCAGAAGTGACTGGTGTTGCCGCCGGAGATGTGTCAATCACAGACCATACAACATGCGGCAGATTAAAATCACCAACCACTATCAGATTATCCATATCTGTCAACAATGACGAAACAAGTTGCAGGGCACTCAAATGGGTTGAGTAAATGTTAATATCAGAATGAGGAGGAATATAAGAACAAGTAACATAAAGTGAACGACCACTAAGTAATAATTTAACACATAAAAACTCTAAGTCTGGAAAATCATGAAAATGAATCTGTTCAGAGGAAATACAAGAATCAACAGCAATGAGAACGCCGCCCCCCTTGCGGGAGGCACGATCACATCTGTACAAGTTATACTTAGAAGGAAAAACGGTATAATCGGAAATATCGGGTTTTAACCAGGTTTCTGTGAATGCAATTATTTGTGAATCAAACGATAAACTGTTAACATATAATTTAGCAAGTTTAGTGTTGAGGCCTCTAACGTTTTGATAGGCCAAACTAATTACGTTTGTTAGTTTTTTGCCACCGAGGTAGAGGCAACAGGGAGGCCAACAGACGGTGCGCTACCGATCCTAACACCATTATTGTTAATACTTCGCCTATTTACATACTCCTTCACGACGAGCTGTGGCGGCCAAAACTTTTCAGAACAAATGGTTGAGAAAAGTTCAGGTGGAACACCCAACTTGAAAGAAGATATACTTCGGCTCAGTTTGAATTTAAACTTTTCCACAAAAATACGTGGAGAATCAATTTTACTCTTAATGTAGGCACTTACATCATCCGAAGAAGTATCGGATGCTAGCCTAGACACGAAAATAAATTTATTAAGAGGCACAACAACAAGAGGCTTGTGAGCCCCAGTTACACCTGCATTGGGATCAATAGGCGCACAGTCGGTTGAACCGATTTCATGCAAAGGATCAGGAGAATGGTTATTAGTAATAGGTCTAGCCGGCGAAATAAATGACATTAATGGGCTAGCCGTAGGAAGATTAATGCTGGGTACCAGAAGGGGCTGTGTGGGCAGGATAGTTGGAATAGTAGGCGGATTAGGACCCGAAGTCTTTTTACGCTTCGGTGATTCAGTCATAACCTTGCCATTTTTGAAATTTGTCTCAAGCTCTATGAAAGAATTATGCAGTGCATTAAATGCAACTTGCATAGCTTTGAAGCCTACCTGAGTCTGCCTCATGAATTTAGAATTCTCTTTCACCACCTCATTACAGGACTCACAATACCATTTAAGGCCTGTGTCTGCCAATAGGCAGTCCCTAATTTTGGCAGTAAAGCCGGCACATTTCATGTGAATCATGTTGTCGCACAATCCACAAAAAATAAAATCTTGATTGGTTGTTCCAACCAATTTGCAATTTTTGCTGCAGCAAACAAGCATTATAAAATATGTAAATTACTTTTTAGACAATCGATATGCGAGAACAAAACAAAGTAGAGTGCACGTAGCAATGAGCACTATACAACGGTAAAAATCAAGAGAGCACTTGAGTGAAAGAGCGTAAGCGCGTAGGCAGATAAAACCGCAATTACGTCGGATAAGAGCGGACAAAGCGGGAGAGGTGCTGGAGAGCGAGAGCGAGATCAAGAAAATAGACAAGCTGTTTGTTGTTAGTAAACACAGAATATGTGAAACACAAAATATATGAAACCGCAAATATATAAGTGTATGTATGTACGTATGTTCGTATTCTTTGTTTTTAAGCACTGCAGCGTCAATGCGACTGCAAATTAAGTTAAAATAAATATTAAACAAGCAAATTCAATCAAAGCACACGTAAATACATACAACGTACACTTGCGATCACTATTAGAGTTGTTTACCAAGATAAACCGAATAAATCACAGTACACAAACACAAGAAAATAATAGATTATTGAGAGCACTCAAAAACACAACCGTCACCAACGAAAGACAATGACGTATTTTTTTTACATAGACAAAAATTCCTTTTTAAATATTATATATATTTTTTTATTTATATATATATTTTTTTTTAAAAATAATATAAAATATTTTTTTTAACTCTTTTTTTTTGGTTAAGAAGCAAATATTTTTAAAAAAGATTTAAAGAGTTGGGGTGCTGCAGAAAAAATGAGTATGGTAAAAAAACGTATTTCAAGGAATATTTAAACATACAAAGTTGCCACACAGTTGCATTTATCGCGCCATTTGTGTCTTTGGCATGTATGCACATTCAATATGTACATAATGTTATTTACATAGAGAATGCGCGTTAAATGGTTAAATAATATTATAGTTATGGCTTAAATGCATATTAATGTTAATATTAAGTAGTTTTAATGAATAAAGTTAGTAAGTATATGGCAGCCTTTGTTTACAATGGCAGCCTTTGTTTACAATGGCAGCCTTTGCTTACAATAGTATATATATCGATGTATGTACATGGCGATGAATTATTATTTTCGCTAAATATTCTAAAACGGCTGCAAAATGAAAACTGGCTGATCGATTTTGCTGATTTATGCGGCAAAAGAAAGTGGATTTTGTATCCTAATTCCCCAATTACCGTGCAACTGGGGCCATTCTCTAGGGAAAAAAATAATAATTAGCAACGATTTTGGTTTTTGGGCAAAATGTTGCCACATAGTTACACAAATGCATGGAACCACCGCCATACCAGCCAGCTTTCTGTTGCGCAATAGTTCAGTTCGTGTACGAACTACCAGCTCGATAGGCCATTCACATGAACTGTTTGAGGTTAATTAACATTTAATTAATTTTCTCAATAACTGGCTGATCGATCTTTCTAAATTTAATTGCTATAGCTTCTCCAAAAATGTAGCTTTAATTTGGTATATGCCTCATTTAGGGCCATTCTCTGTGAGAAAAGTTATTAAGGCTTGAGAACCATGCACCTATTTTGGCGGTCTTTTTGTATGGGGCTTTTACCGAGGTAGCTGCACTCTTTCGCAAATTACGCAAAAACTGTCTGATCGATTTAAATGAAAATTTTTTTATAAAATAGGTGAAATAATAGGCTTTAATCAAGTATAAGTCGCATTCGGGGCCAATCTCTGTGAGCTGAGTTATTTAAGATATGCTGGATATGTGATTTTTTAATCACTTGTTTTACCCACTTGGAAAGCTGAAATATGCCAAACGATGCATGAAAACAATAAATAATTCACTTTTTAACATTTTTGCATCAATTTTTATTAGATTCCATGCTGAAAAACATATAAAAACAGTAAAATTCATTGGTGGTTCCGACTCATGAACCAAGTTCCGTTTTTCGTTGCTGGCGAACCGTTGCTATCTTGACACACATATAAAAACAGTAAAATTCATTGGTGGTTCCGACTCATGAACCAAGTTCCGTTTTTCGTTGCTGGCGAACCGTTGCTATCTTGACACACATGAGTCAGCCCCATACAAAATGACCGCCAAAATATATGCATGGTTCTCAAGCCTTAATATCTTTTTTTCAGAGAGCACGGCATAAAATGCACGCTATACCAATATAAAGGTACATGTTTCAGGAAGCTATAGCAATTAAACATAGAGAAATCATTCGTACAGATTTTGAGAAAATTAATTAAATGTAATATAGCTTTTTGATGTTCATTAAAAAGGCCTATCGAGTTGGTAGTTCAAGCAAGAACTGAACTAATGCGCAACATAAAGCTGGCTGATATGGAGTGGGTCTTATGCATTTGTTTACAACTGGAAGCTGATTGGTACATTACATGTATGTAATTGCTAACAATGGCTGCCATATAAACAAAACATGTCCTCTATATGTATTAACTTTCTTCAATTAAAACTACTTAATTTTAACTATAATATGCATTAAAGTAATAACAATAATATTTTTATTATTTAGCATTATGTACATTTTGACTTTTCAGCCAAAGAAACATATGTGCAGATGTATAACTATGTGGCAGCATTTTGCCCAAAAACCAAAATCGTTGCTAACTTTATCTTTTTTCCAAGAGCACGGCATAATTGCACGGTAGTTGGGGCGAATTAGGACCTATGTTTCTACTTCGTTTGCCGTTTAATTGAATAAAATCGTTCGTACAGTTTTTTTTTCGGAGGCACGTATGTGTTTTTATCACTAAACCACGATGCATACATAAGATGTATGTATCATCGATATACTTACATGTACATACATATATGCCATTGCAAACAAAGGCTGCCATATAAACAAATCATTTCCTATATACTAACTTTTTTTCACTAAAACTACTTAATATTAACTTTAATATGCATTTAAGCCATAACAATAATATTATTTAACCATTTATCGGGCATTCTCTATGTAAACAGCAGTATGTACATTTTGACTTTGCATGGCAAAGAAACATACATATGTGCAGCTGTATAACTATGTGGCAGCATTTTGCCCAAAAACCAAAATCGTTGCTAACTTTTATCTTTTTTCCAAGAGCGCGGCATAATTGCACGGTAGTTGGGGCGAATTAGGATCTATGTTTCTACTTCGTTTGCCGTTTGCCGCCATTGCGTTTGTCTTCAAATGAAGCTGCAAAGATTTAAAAAATATATATTAAAGATATACTTATGATATAATATGCTATATCACTACTTACTTTGCGACAATCAATAATTGATTTGTTACACAAAAGCGCGTTCTTGCAGATATTGCAGCAGAATGTAAATAATGGAAAAGATCCGCTATTCCAAGAATATTTATACATACAAAGTTGCCACCTTGGCAAAATATGGATGTGTTATATTTAGAAATATAAAATACATATTTTTATCGGTCTGGCAGCCCTTATTGACAGATAAATATCTATAAGGGTATATACATATATACCAAAACGGGATTCTGCCACGCCCGAATGATCAGAGCAGACAACAGCAGAGAATATGCAAACGAAAATAAATGAACAGACACAAATAATATCAATTTTCAAATGTTTTATTTTTTATTTTTTAAATATCTATATGAGCCTCAGCCGCAACCGTTGCCTGCTTCTCAAGCTCAATAATTTTTTTTTTCCATTTTTTGCAAGTTCAATTGCATCTGAGACATTTTGTTAGCGAGGCTATGCACCAATTGAGCCGTCTTATTCTGCTTGTTTTTAAGGCTTTCCGTTTTTTGTTTTAATTCGTGCACGTCTTGGACGCACGAATCGCTCTTTAGCGCCGTCGTCAACGCCCTCTCCCGACGCTCGATCGCCTTGCGCTGCGCCTTCAGGGCAGCCAACTCATTAGCGCGACTACTGAAATAGATAAAAATTCCTTATTAAATATAATATATATTTTAATATATATATATATATATATCTATATATAAATAATATAAAGTATCCTTGACATACCTTTTTGCTGGTGCGGGAGCCATTTTCATAAAACAATTTTAGAGACGTTGCTGACGGTGCTGCAGAAAAAATGAGTATGGTAAAAAACCGTATTTCCAAGAATATTTAAACATACAAAGTTGCCACACAGTTGCATATCGCGCATTTGTGTCTTTGGCATGTATGCACATTCAATATGTACATAATGTTATTTACATAGAGAATGCGTGTTAAATAGTTAAATAATATTATTGTTATGGCTTAAATGCATATTAAAGTTAATATTAAGTCGTTTTAATGAATAAAGTTAGTAAGTATATGGCAGCCTTTGTTTACAATGGCAGCCTTTGTTTACAATGGCAGCCCTTTGCTTACAATAGTATATATATCGATGTATGTACATGGCGATGAATTATTATTTTCGCTAAATATTCTAAAACGGCTGCAGAATGAAAACTGGCTGATCGATTTTGCTGATTTATGCGGCAAAAGAAAGTGGATTTTGTATCCTAATTCCCCAATTACCGTGCAACTGGGGCCATTCTCTAGGGAAAAAAATAAAAATTAGCAACGATTTTGGTTTTTGGGCAAAATGTTGCCACATAGTTACGCATAGCAACGAAATTATGTACCAGCCAGCTGTTCGTCTGTGAGCAAATGCATGGAACCACCGCCATACCAGCCAGCTTTCTGTTGCGCAATAGTTCAGTTCGTGTACGAACTATCAGCTCGATAGGCCATTCACATGAACTGTTTGAGGTTAATTAACATTTAATTAATTTTCTCAATAACTGGCTGATCGATCTTTCTAAATTTAATTGCTATAGCTTCTCCAAAAATGTAGCTTTAATTTGGTATATGCCTCATTTAGGGCCATTCTCTGTGAGAAAAGTTATAAGGCTTGAGAACCATGCACCTATTTTGGCGGTCTTTTTGTATGGGGCTTTTACCGAGGTAGCTGCACTCTTTCGCAAATTACGCAAAAACTGTCTGATCGATTTAAATGAATGAATGAACGCATTCGGGGCCAATCTCTGTGAGCTGAGCTATTTAAGATATGCTGGATATGTGATTTTTTAATCACTTGTTTTACCCACTTGGAAAGCTGAAATATGCCAAACGATGCATAAAAACAATAAATAATTCATTTTTTAACATTTTTGCATAAATTTTTATTAGATTCCATGCTGAAAAACATATAAAAACAGTAAAATTCATTGGTGGTTCCGACTCATGAACCAAGTTCCGTTTTTCGTTGCTGGCGAACCGTTGCTATCTTGACACACATGGCTGACTCGAGGTAGCTGCACTCTTTGTCAAATTACTCAAAAACTGTACGAACGATTTTCTTAAAAATGTTACTATAAAATAGGTGAAACAATAGGCTTTAATCGGTGCCGTTCTCTCTGAGTTGAGATATTTAAGATATGCTGGATATGTGATTTTTTAATCACTTGTGTTACCCACTTTTAACCAACAAGAATATATACAAATAGAGTCTCCATGAGGCGAAATTCTTACTGCCAGTTGGAACCAAGGCATACTTAACTAGGTAGCCGCACTCGGCTTGTGTCCCTCTTTTGTACGCCTTACACTTCAGTCTCGAGCCGAGCGTTGTGTGCGACGCATCTCCGCGGACGTTTTTTTTGCGTTCTGCTTTGCGCTTTTGTACGAGATTTTTATTATGCCGACAAATTTTTTCTTTCATTTTGGTCTTGCAGGAAAAATAGCACACAAATATGTATGTACAGTCGAACTTCCATATAACGAACTCCCATATAACGAATTTTTCCATATAACGAATTTATTTCGCGAACACTGCTTTTTGGTTCAACTTTCAGTGTGATTTGTTCTCCATATAATGAATTTCCCTATAGCGAATATTTCTTTATTACGAATTTATTTTCAGGACGTAGCTCGTACGCTCATGCGTTTTCTATTCCCTATAACGAATTTTTTCGTTATTGCATTTTATGTACGAATTACGTTGAGAATGTGAAAACAAAACAATAACACATTCTTTATTTACCGTTTTGTTTTCGTGTTATGTTTTGCTTATTCTCCGATCTTCGCTGCACAGTTTTTTATGAACATTTTTTACTGCTCAGTGCACTTCGAAGATGTATGTAGATGCAGACGTAGATGTTGTTGTTGGGATTACTCCGTTATTTTTTGTAGGCACCAAAGCAAAGAATAACGGATTGTGGTCAACTGTATTTAAAATAGTTGTACACATTGTAGGATAGTGAAGATTTGCGCGATTCTTCAGTTGATTTGGGGTCCGAAAGCAAGCAAAATGTCCAAAATGTTTTAAATAAAACTACATACTTAAATCACACAAGTTTTCAAACATTTCTATATAACGAAATTTCTATATAACGAAGTATTTTCTTGTCCCCTTCGGATTCGTTATATGGAAGTTCGACTGTATATACAAATGCATGCGCTCACACATTTCATTGTGTTGACGACAGCATGATATTCCTTTCTCCCTCTTGAACCAAGGCATACTTAACAAGGTAGCCGCACTCGCTCTTCGTTACGCCTTAGCAATGTGAGAGGGACAAAGGAATATCATGCTGCGTCGTAACAAATAAATTTAGCGCATGCATTTGTATATACATACATATTTGTGTGATATTTTTCCTGCAAGAAACAACAATTTGTCGGCATAATAAAAATCTCGAACAAAAGCGCAAAGCAGAACGCAAAAAAATTGTCCGCGGAGATGCGTCGCACACAACGTTCGGCTCGAGACTGAAGTGTAAGGTAGTGCTGGGAATAACATCGATCTAACATCGATATATCGATGCTTCCATAAATATCGAAAGCATCGATGTTGCAAACTTCGATATTCGATATATCGCCTTCGTTGGACAATTTTTCTCTATCACTTGAAAAAAATAAGGCTGAGAAGGTAAATTTGAACAATAAAATTAAAATACTCATGTTATACGCTTTTTAATTTAGGATTTCGGTGTTGGCAGTGCTGAAAATGGACAAGTTTCTTAAGGGCAAGGACAATGATTCTTTAGTCGACGACAACACATCGGGAATGTCCCACCTGACAATTGGCGTGCAAGTCCAAGAGCTGTCCAAACGATTTCAGAGCACCACCGAGAAGATGCATCAACAGTTGCGCGACAGGCACGGCGCACTGCTGAAGCAGGCAACTCATGCGGGTCGCTTTGATGCGGCGCTTAATTCGCTGGCGGATGTGCTGATGTAATTAAAAATTAATAATTAGTTTTTAGCAATAAGTGTAAAAAACTAAATTTATGATTTTTTAGTTTAAAAATTATTGCATTTTATTTTAGCAATAAGTGTAAATGATGAAATTTATGATTTTTTTTTGTTCAATAATTAATTTACTTTTTAGCATAAGTGTTGAATACGAAATATATGATTTTTTGTTTCAAAAATAACTAAGTTTTTTAATTTTTTGTGACCTCAAAAATTTGAGTAAAAGTATCGATAGTATCGATGTCGGGACATTCAAAAGATCGAAACATCGATGTTGGCAAACATCGATCTTTTCCCAGGACTAGTGTAAGGCGTACAAAAGAGGGACACAAGGCGAGTGCGGCTACCTAGTTAAGTATGCCTTGGGTCCACCTCTCTCAGAGAGAGCATTTTGTGGCGCGGACTCTCTCAAAGAGCGCATTTGGCAACCATTTTGCTAAACGCGCGAGGCGCGGAAAAAATGCAAGGCATTCTGCTTGCTGACTTCCACTGCGTAGCACAGTCAGCCAGCCATGTTGTGTGTATGCGCTCGAATGCCAGAGATTTTCTAGCTGATCAGGCCAATCAGCTGCTGTTAATGTGAAATATTTTGTGTAGCACAATGCAAAAATTAAATTGCGAGAAAATTTAATGTCTTATTAATTTAATAAGAGATAAGACAATTCTATATGATAAAAGTGAAAGATTGTATAGAAACAATGAGGAGATGTTTGCTTTTTTGTTAAGTGTTGCCATATTATGGTGAACAGGGTTGCCACGTTTTATTGCACAGGGTTGAAAATTTAAACAAAAATAAATAAAAACACGCCCAAAGTATCGCGTCAATGTAAATAGACATGCGATTTTTTGCAGCGAGTGTCCACGCTATCGAATTCGAACGCGAGTCTCGCCTCGCGTCTCGCGCCAATGTAAATAGGCCTTGACCCTTGTTTTTTGGGATGATCGCCTGTTACTCCTTCCTTTTCGTTTTTTTTGTGTAACTAGCTGTATAACTAATAAACCCTAGAGCATATACATACCAGCATATATATATTTACATATATATATAATTGTGCGTTTGCATATGTACTATGTTTGCAGTTTTGCCCTGGGCTGGACCGGAAGTGTATTCCGTAGTGCATTTGTATTAGACATTTGCCGAAACTTCTGAGTAAGGAAAAATAAAATAAAATAATGTTTGGGCAAGTGTTTCACATACACACACATATCTATATGTATGTATGTGTGGTGTACATACGCTCAAGACATTTCGCTGCTGATCGGCTAGGGCCACCAAAAACCCGGACTTTGTGTCTACGGCACTAGCACGCTAATGAATAAACTTTCGGTAGTTGTGTAGTAGTTGCGATGGCAAAGATGTTGAAAAATGGTCATAGAGCTAAAAACATGAAAGAGTATGTAGGACCAGCAATGCAAAACTGATATTTGCCTCGAATTTACTAGACGCTTGTTTTTTATGCTGTGTGCCTGATCCTGCAAGTGGTCGATCAGCACCAAAAATGAAATTTGGCTGCCTTGGAAGTATTGATTTTTAGATTTTTTGTAGGAAGAAACAAATATGCACCAAATTGTAATCTAAATATTGGCTGTTCAGGATTTGTCGAAAATCATGATAGTTGAAAAATGTCAATGAGCCAAGGCAAATGCTACGCATACATTTAAATATGCACATGTAGCCCAGCCGAAACAAAAAAAACCAAAATCACTACAAAGCCCAGGTCTAGCAAAACAGCAAACATACATACATATGCAAACGCACAATTATATATATGTATATATATATAAAAAATGCACGCAAGCAAGCATACAAACAAAAAACACATGAAGGATATACACACGATCATATGCATATACAAGCAAAATATGGTCGCACAGCAAACAAACAAGATACTGCGCGCTAGAAAATCGCTGGCATACGAGCGCATACACACAACATGGCTGGCCGGCAGTGCTACGAGAGCTCATGTCGTATCGCATTCAAAAAGAAGAATGACTTGCACTTTTCTCGCGCCTTGCGAGTCCAGCAAAAATTGCCACAAAATGCTCTTTTTGAGAGAGGTGGACCCTTGAGATCAAAATATTTCAGGTTCCAACTGGCAGTAAGAATTTCGCCTCATGGAGACTCTATTTGTATATATTCTCGTTGCTTTTAACATTTCCGAAATTCGTTGCTGGCGAACCGTTGCTATCTTGACACACATCACGCAAATACAAATTACATGCATTTTGCATACAGGATGTGCGCGCCCGGCATGAAGCCCGAAGCTCAGCCACAATTTCGTGGAAAAAGGTTATGCATGTACATATGTACATACATTTGTAACAAAAAGCGACGATCTGTTTTAGCTTGTGCAGCAGCCTGACGCCACAAAAAATAAACCCGGCACGCTGCACTATGGTCCAGCCGACCACTTTTTTTGGCCAAAACCTATTTTTTAAAAGTTAAAAGAATAAAGTACTTTTGATCAATCTAGGTTAGAAAAAGAGTGAACAACACATCTGCGTACCAGAAATTCCCGTAGATGGCGCCACTTTCGAGAAATCAACGGTCAAACCTGGCGGAAGTTTTTGTGGAAGCACGTGGTTTGAATTGTGGAAATTTAACATTAACTTATAATATCTTGCAAGTGATATAAAAAACTGTTTAAAGCCAAAATAAGCTATGCAATCTTTTAATTGGAGTTTGTACTTCGTGTTTTGTAATGTGTTTTGTTTGTATTAGCTGTGATGTCTTCGTAATTTTATGTTAAAGCGTGTCGTCTTACATGTGTTGATTAAATCAACTTGATTTGTAATTTAATCCAATTTTTAAAAAGGTATATAAAACGATTCCGACCTATTCCGGTCTTGCGACAAGTTGCGTATCGTAGATTGACAAATTCCTGTTGTAATGCATGTTTCAAGTTGACTTGGTTTCACTTGGTTCTCTTTTAATTTGTATTATTACATCATAACCTCAAATTCAGCAATGCGGAGTTGTTTGTTTTGTGGAGGTCACAGACAACAAAAGCATCCAAGGAAAATGCCGTGGTCCGATTTATGAAATCAAAACTTTGTGGCGATATTTCCGATGAAATGACTAAAGCTGTGACAGATGCTTCGAGGAGATTTTGTTACCGTTTGGCGGATAAATGGAGGAAAAAGATTTTAGACGAAAATATTTAGATTGGCTAAATGTAGAAACATGTGTAAATGTCCCGAAAACCGAAGTCTGTAGGACGCCTTGCATTACAATATCCTAAGAAAAGTCGAAGATCACGCAGAAGGCAAGCTGCAGATCTTGTCGCTTCTAATGGAGGAAACCTGAATGTGTTAATTCAAGCGGCAAGAATGGCCGCACGAAAACAAAAGAAAAATGATCTCTCCTATGTTTTAAACCTTTTATACTTATGCCCAGCAAAAGCTAAAGTAATTCGCAAGGCAGTACAAAACCCAGTTTCTAAGCCGACACCTATTTCAACAAGCGAAGCGTTAGCCCTACTGCTCGACAAAGATCTCAGCAAAGCTCAATATTGCGCAATAAGAGATCAATCTAAAAGCAAAAATTGCGACATATACCCTTCGTATAACAAAATTGTGGAGCAGAAAAAAGAATGCCGACCTAACAACATAGTATTATCAGAAAAACAAGCAGAGGTCCCGCTTCAAAACCTTTTAGAACACACTGCTGCTAGAATTGTTCGATTGCAAGAAGAAGTTATTACGAATGTAATGCAAGAGTACGGAAAGGACTTTTTGATTGCAGAGCTAACTTTGAGTTATGGATTCGATGGTAGCTCTGGGCAGTCAAACTATAATCAAGGTTCATATGCATTCCAGACATTCGATATGGACTCCAGCATTTTTGCCACTACAGTCACTCCCTTAAGGCTAGTAGATCCTTCTGGAAACATACTGTGGAACAACCGCACCCCTCAATCAATTAGATTTTGTCGACCCTTAAGACTGGCCTTTAAGAAAGAAACCAAGCAGTGTATAGAAAAAGAAAATTCTGACATAAGTAAAGAGATTGAACTGTTAGAACCTTGCAAAATGATTTTGAAAGGCAGAAAATTTGTTTATATAAGCTTTAAGCTACATTTAACGGTTATCGATGGAAAAGTGCTTAACGTATTGACAGGAACAAAGTCAACACAAGCCTGTCCAATATGTGGGGCAACACCATCTGATTTCTTAAATAATAAACATTTCCAATGTGCAAAATTTTTGCCCGTTCTTAATAATTTTAAATACGGATTAAGCCCATTGCACTGTTGGATTCACATGTTTGAATTCATTTTACATGCAGGATACAAATGTCATATTAAAAAGTGGAGAATATGCAATGAAAAAGACAAGACTGAAGTCCACGACAGAAAAATGCTTATTCAAAACTTGTTTTGGGAACGACTTTCTAAAGGTTGATAGACCAAAAACTGGTGGATTTGGCAACACCAATGATGGCAATACAGCTCGGCGTGCTTTCAGTGAACCAAAAATATTTTCAAATATAACTCAAATTGACGAGCAGCTGATAAGAAACTTAAGGACTGTGCTGATATGTCTCTAATGCCAGTTGCTAATAAATTTTGAAAGATTCAAAAAATTCTGTTTTAAAACTGCAGAGTTGATAATTGATAAATATCCATGGTTACCAATGACTGCAACAGTGCACAAGATTCTCGTCCATTCATCCGATATTATCGAAAGCACTGTTCTTCCTGTGGGATATTTTGGAGAGGAGGGAGCCGAATCCAGAAATAAATTTTACAAATCGGATCGGTTACTTCACGCACGTAAGTGCAGTCGGGAAAAAAATTTTACAGACGTATTTCACCGAGCAATGGATACGTCAGATCCTATTATTTCGTCGGTAAATCTAGAGAAAAGGATTCAAAGCCAAAAAAAATTAAGTCTCCCAAGCGAAGTTTTGGACTTGTTACCGAGCGCAGGCACCCCATTAGAAGAGTACGGCTCGACTGAATATGATGATGATGATAATTATGGATTGCAATGGAGCATGGAACTGGAAAACGAAGTGAACGATGCTTAAAAACATATAGGTGAATATGGGAAAATTAATCCAGTAAATTTATAACAAATCGAAATATTTCGTATTTCAGAGCACCTTCCCTAAGCGTGTTTGACCTAACAACATTAAATTTTTATTTTTTTTGATGAAATTTATTTTTTTTTGGCGTTTCACTCCATTATTATTTAAGAATAATGTAATAAATAAAAATTGCTCAATACTTGTTGTGTTGTTCCCAACTTATTTTACCTTTACTCTGCATAATTAAAATATAGGCGGTGTCACACACATTTTTTTTTTAAATAAACTGCCTACTGATTATATATATCGAATGCAAAAAACCAAATCAAAATATCTTGCTTCGTTCGCGAGTTATTAATTTTGGCCAAAAAAAGTGGTCGGCTGGACCATAGTGCGCTGTACAGAACCGAGTTAGCTACAAAGACTATTCATAACAAGATACGAAAACAGAGCCGGTATGTTATGTTTACTAACATTGTGCATGTTGTATTTCTCATCCCATGTCCCATGCTTCCTCAGTTTACTCGCTACAATGCCAGCCGGTGTGAGCTCACATGTTTGAATGTGTGCGTATGCAGCTGCACTTCTTTGATTAGAGAGGGGGCGCGCGAGCGGCAAGTAAGAAACGGCAAAAATTGTTCCATTTCTTGCTTGGGTTAGCTTTGCCAAGATTTTTGATTTTTTCTCTGTGCCCGGCAATTACATGTGTGTGTTTATGCATGCATTTGCAGCACGTTTGTGTTAGTGGTAATTGTTTGGGTAGTTTTATTGACCTGCCTCAACTATGATTTTATGATTTTGGAAATTTGTGGTCAATTATACCCCGATTCCATTCAAAGACTATTCATAACAAGATACGAACGCTAAAAGAGTTTGTCTTGATACACGTAGTGTACAAATTCTAAACGAAAAGAGCTAGAAGGCTGAAATTTTCACACAATTTTTTATGCAGGTAGTTCGTTTGTCCTAAGAAAGGAATTTTATTTTGGACAACTCCTTCGAGTACCTCCCATACATTTTGGAGCAAAATCTGGGACCGGAGAGGGTGGGCGTGGCTCCAAAACTTTAATGCAGGTCGTTACTAGCTATCTTCCCACCAAATTTTGAGACTCTAGCTCAACAACTCTGAAAGATACACGCATATCCGCTTTTAACGAAAAGTTGGGGCAGCTGGGGTTGGCTAGGGCGGTATGGGTGGGCGTGGCATCCAAAAATTTGATGCAGTTTTTTGGGGATCGTCATCACTTATTTTGGCGATTTGAAACCGCGGGGGGCTGGGAGCGGAATGGGTGGGCGTGGCACCACAATTTTTCGGGGATGCCAAAATTTCCCACCAAATTTGGTAACTCTAACTGTAAGGGTGTGCGGAATAGGTGGATTTATCGATTTTGAGTTATCGAATTTATCGATTTGCCAGCCCCCCAGTTATCGTAGAGCCCCAATCTTAAAACTTGATTTGTCCCGGCCATAGATAAAGACATTTGCAAAGTTTCAAGTCTCTAGCTTGAAGGGTGTGGAAAAAACTTGCGAACATACAGACGGACAGACACCATGACGGACATTGCATAAACCCAATATACTCTTTACTTTCGGTATCGAGTATTAAAAAGGACAGAAAACAGGACAAAAATTGTTCTGTGCAATTTTAAGCTTTTAGCATCAAAATGAAGCTTGCACAATTCCGTGAGGTGATAATAAAAATAAACATAAGTAGCTAATACAGCTTCCTGATGACAAGATTGGGGACAATCCGCCGGCTTAAAACAAATTATGCTTTTTTGTGCGAGGCACAAAGCGTTTTGCATATGTTTTTTTGTCGTCATATACGCGCGAATGTGATCTATTTGCTATTAAGACTGCATATGCAGTATCTGCAGTATGCCTTATTGCTGTGCGCTTCATCGCGGCTTATCCAATCTTTAAAATATGGCTGCTGTAGCCAGCAATCACGAAATTTTTGTTTGTACGAATCTTTCAGCATTATTTAACTTTATTTTTCACTTCTGTTGTACATTAGATTACAAATGATATCGAAAATACATACAAAGTATGTAAAAAAAAGATGCCACACCTTTTAAAAAGATCGCTGTTTTTAATAGATCGGATGCCACAAAAGAAAACTTTGAAAAAAAGATTGAAATAAATTAATCAAAAAAATCTGAAAAGGGCCAGATTTCCGGATAGGGGATGTTTGATATTTTATCCGGACAAAGCACTTAAAAACAGGACAGATCTGTCTGGAAAAAGGCCAAATCGGCAGCACTGTTGTTGGGCCCGCTTTGCTACTATTTGTTGGTGTCATTGATTTAAAAATACAACAAAGCAAAACTTGGTGCGTCTAGAAAAATTTGGCACTCCAGAAAATGTTGTGGGGGTTGATTTCCATACTTGCTTAACTTAGACAAAACGCAAGAACGATAAAACTCAGATCACGCAATCAGTGGCTTACACGTTGTACAGTGAAGTCAATTTTTGACTAATTTTTAAGTATTTATTTATAATACTTACTTTAAATTAAGTTGTTAATTTGATTTGTTTATAATAATATGTCGACTTTAGACTTAATAATTGAAGCAACATTATATAATATATAGTTGGATAAGGACTACTGAGGAAACCACAATAAAAAGCAAGAGGAAACGTTGCAGTCGGACGCAATCGACTGCTCTATACTCGATACCAATATTTAAACCGGTAAAAAGAGGCCTGATTGCAAAGGGGTACGGATGCGGCAGGGGTGAAAGCTGCCTCAAAAATTCTGATACAGATGGGAATGCCACCAGCTATCTTCCTTCCAAATTTGGTGACACTTGCTTCAAGTTTGTAAGAGGTTGGGGAAGGGTTCTGGGGGCGTTATGGGTGAAAAACTATGAAACATACACGCATTCCCGTTTTTAACGAAAAGTTGAGTCGGCTGGGGTTGGCTAGGGCGGTATGGGTGGGCGTGGCATCCAAAGTTTTGATGCAATTTTTTGGGGATCGAGCTTTAAAACTGAGGAAGTTATAGGCGTTTTTGATTTAAAACCGCGGGGGGCTGGGAGCGGAATGGGTGGGCGTTGCACCACAATTTTTCGGGGATGCCAAAATTTCCCACCAAATTTGGTAACTCTAACTGTAAGGGTGTGCGGAATAGGTGGAATTGTCGATTTTGAGTTATCGAATTTATAAATTTTGACACTTTAATTTACTATACCATAGATGAAGAGAATTGGAAAGTTTCAAGTCTTTAGCTTGAATTGTGTGGAAAAACGTTGCGTTCATACAGACAGACGGACAGACAACATGACGGACATCCTCCTAATATACTCTTTACCTTCGGTACCGAGTATAATGACGCGCCTCAATGGTGGCGTGGAAATTATTTTTTTTTTTTATTGCAGCGAAGTAAGCGGGGCACTTACTAGTATATATATATGTATATATAAAAATAATATAAAGTATCTTTGACATACCTTTTTGCTGGTGGGGGAGCCATTTTAATATTAAAATTGTAAGGACGTTGCTGCTGATGCGGCAGAAAAATTAAGTATGGTAAAGAACCGTATTTCCAAGAATATTTAAACATACAATGTTGCCACATAGTTATTGTTGGAATTAGTTATGCACAAAACTATATCGATAGTTTTGTTGTTCGTGCAAAAGTACTCTGCTCATTGATCTGTGAATTCCAACAATGAGTTAGTTCTTATTCTATGAACGTTTGGTTCTTTTTGTACTTACATAGAATTGATCAAAGGTGAAAAGAAGTGTTCAAGAAATAAAGAAAGAGAAAATATAAAAAGATATATAACTAAATAAGTGGATTGTTTTTATTAATTAAGAACATAAGATATAACTACTGCTGGATACTACTTGGATGTTATTGCTGCTGCTGTTATTGTTGGGTTTGGAAATAAGACGCCGGCTTGAGCGTCAGTCTCATACACACACTAATACAAGTGTAGTGTAACACTTTATAGTTAAATATCGCGCATATGTTTCTTTGGCATGCAAAGTCAAAATGTACATGATGCTATTTACATAGAGAATGCGTGTTAAATGGTTCAATAAGATTAAAATTATGGCTTAAATGCATATGAAAGTTAATATTAAGTATGTTTTAATGAAAAAGTTAGTATATAGGAAATGTTTTGTTTATATTGCAGCCTTTGTTTACAATGGCATATATGTATATCGATGATACATACATCTTATGTATACATCGTGATTTAATGATAAAAACACATACGTTCCTCCAAAAAAAAAACTGTACGAACGATTTTCTTCATTTAAACGGCAAACGAAGTAGAAACATAGGGTCCTATTTCGCCCCAACTACCGTGCAATTATGCCGTGCTTTTGGAAAAAAGATAAAGTTAGCAACGATTTTGGTTTTTGGGCAAAATGCTGCCACATAGTTATATATCTGCCCATATGTTTCTTTGGCTGAAAAGTCAAAATGTACATAATGCTATTTACATAGAATATGCGCGATAAATGGTTAAATAATAAGGGAGAAGCCCTATTGGTGAACACCCCTAAGGTTTTTGTGACATTAAATTGTCAGAAATCAACGTAAAGCTTAGCTGTTGGTATCGTAGGAAAGCTAGTTCAATTGCCCATCGATCAGTGTAAGGCATTATACATATTTCATTCATTTTTTGAAAGTTATATAGGATTTAATGAAAATAGTCAAAATCACGATTTTCGATAAAGTGCCCCTGTGGTTGTCACTCCCCTTAATCTTGTGAAAATAGAGCCAATAAAATAAATTGAAATGCCAAATCATTGTTTTTATTTAAGCTTTTGTATTTTATGCAATTAAACAATCAAAAACAACCGAATTAATTAATTTATTAAAATTTATTACTCGTAATAAAAAGTATCGCCAGCGATGCAGCGATGTATCGGTTAAAGTATCGATTTATGCATCGCGCGCTCAACATCGCACACCCAAGAACAATAAATTTAAGATTGCCCAGAAACTTGTTTATGTTCATCGCAGATGACGGCACAATGCATGTGTTGAATATTTGCCTTGTTAATATGCATCATATGTGACGTCATCTGCGCAATGCGTTATCTGTCTTCCTTGTGTCATGTTGCTATTAAAAGGGCGCGAAGTTTTAAGCAAATCTACAAAATATTAGGTTAAATTTTATGCCAAATCATACTAACTTTATTTAATTTATATTTCTTCATTTTTCTTAATGTTGCTCTTGTGGCAAATCATAATAAATTCATTTAAACTTTGTTATAACTAAATAATAATATAATTTTTCTATTCTTCTTAAGTTAACACGCATCTGTTCCTTGTGTAAATTTGACACAATTTTGAGATTCGGCTTTTGCGGCTTTTCTACTTATCAAATGTGAATTTTGGCTAACTGAACGAATTTTGATGAATTTTCAGAAAATCATAATTTCAAAATATATTTTTGACTGGCGTTTTCGATTTAGATTTTTTTCGATCTTCGTTTGCCTATCTCTTCTCCGCTTGTACTCGCAACAAAGAGACTTCTTCTTCAGCCGTTAAGACTGTGCTTTGCATAGTTTTGCGACCGCGGTTTGATTTTTTTTTCGGACTTTTGTAGCGCAGCGGTCCAACGTCGTCAACAACCGTCCCCAAAACAGACTCAGTCGTGGATATTTTCAATGTAGTGATTTCATCATTAGCATCAGCCTCCTCATTAAATGTAATGATGCGCTCTGTTTCTGCATTGAAATCCTCCTCTCCATGATGGGCATCGCCTTCCATCATAGCAACCGTGAAATCTGAATTGGTGAATACGTTAAAATCGATGGGATATATTCCAGAAAATAAGTTTGAATGTTAGTCGAAATTAGAAAAATAATAAAAGACAAAAATAATTGCAATTACCTGTGCTTCTAAATCCGGCTTTTATATTTAAAGGCGTAAACGCTTGATCAATGCAGTCACTCAGCCCGGGGATGAGTTGTATCTCAATAGGCCTATTGGCGTTACTTTTGCTCCACTCCATACATGCCCGGGGATGAGTTGTATCTCAATAGGCCTATTGGCGTTACTTTTGCTCCACTCCATACACTTCCTTTTATAGCAAGCCTTCAGGGGCCCAAATACCGACACATCCAGCGGCTGTAGGCGGTGGCTACAGTGCGGTGGGAACGAAAGCATTGTAACTCCATTTTCTTTTGCCAAATCTATTGCTTCTATTGAAAGGTGCGAAACGTGGTTGACCAGCAGTAGAAGCTGTGAACGCAGAGTGGATGCTCCACTAAATTTAATGAAATGCTTCAAAAAAGCAGAAACTCCTGCTGCTGCATCCAGCCCGAGCCGTAGCACGCTCCAATGCTGCCAGGCATGGCATGGTCTAGGAAGTGTGACTGCATTTTTTTCCGCGGAAATATAAAAAAAGGCGGTATCACAATTTCTCCTGCGCTGACGCACGCCGCCATCGTAACTAGAGTACCACGCTCCTGCGCCACCGACTGCCCAACATGTTTCGCCCCTTTGCGCGATACAACTTTTCCTATTTTTGTTGGGACGGTTGAGCATCCAGATTCATCCATATTCTAGATACAGTGCGGCTCATAGTTTACCTAATCCGTAACCCGATGCAAGTTGGGAAAGAAGAACGTAACGCTCTCTCTATTAAATCCGCGGATCCAATTTAGGCTAATTTGTTGCGGTATCCGCAACGACATGGATGGGTTACGCTTTATAAACATGTCGAACCACCTGCGCCCGGCCATACAATTTGTATCCCAAATCTCTGGATAAGAAATTCCAATATTTTGGGCAAATTGGAACGCCAATCTTTTAACCTCCACTATGCTAAGTTCATGATAAAGGTCATTGCACTTTAAAATATAAAGCATCAAAGCCTTCTCCTGCTTTGGCGAAAAAATCTGTACAAAGCACTATGGTCCCAAAGCCATTAATAATATCATTAACGGTTATCACTTTTATTTTGATTAACGCTAAACGTACATTGCAAACGTCATATTTGCATACTCCTTCTAATATATCATGCATTATATCAAAGCATAAGCTCTCAGTGATATGAAAATTGGGCAATTCATTAAAAATACAATGTGATTTAATTCCAGTCTCTTTTGAATCATTTTTTTGTAAATCAGATTGATAATTTTCTTTATTTCTTAAAAGAAGTGGTACTTCGGAAATATCAGTTTGCATTTGTGGCTTTAATCTTAAACAAGCCCGGCAGTACCGTTTTGCATTGAAAGATTTTACAAATCCATTAACGCTATTAACTGCCAAGTTATCTCCGATCACTAAAAGGTAACGAGGCATTGCAGAAAAACTTACATAGTGCTTACCATCATATTATTTTCACTTGGAAAAAGAAAGCAAAATTCGTTTACCAAGAATGGAAAATCAGGAACTCTTATTTTTAGGCCATGTTCAAGACCTTCCTGAACAATCAAACTAATAAGGGCATCTCTTAAAGAGTTAGTCAGTGCATTCTTTTTTTCACTTTGCTCAAAGATATATTGAAGATTATGAAATTTATCTTAGTACCTCTCGCTTTCTCCATGCAAACAATTGCTCCCGAAATTCCATTCGCAGCTCTATAGGAGGAATTACTTCTTTAATATCATCCGCATTCATCAATTTTAAACCTTTAAAAGTTACGCCAGCAGCTATTCAGAAAATTAAAAACAAAGCAAAAAATTTCAACATGGTTAACGCGCGTCTTTTTGTTGATCTTCTTTGATATTTCTAAATTAAACGGTATAACTTTCGCAATGATTTTGCACGGATATGTTTGTTTGTATCGGCTGATTCTCATACACATGTAAGCACATCCATAAGTACACACATACATACATGTATATTTCAGAAAAGTTGGAAAGGAGATCAACAAAAATAATTTTTTTTTCAATGCAGATTTAAGTTCTTGTTATTTGTTGTAAACGTACATGGGTGTTGTTTGTTTATCTATAATTAACACGAATATTTTTTTCAAATATGACTTTAAACAAATTCTTTCTTTTAAATTAATTATGTATTTGTTGATTTGCACAGTAGTATTTTAGTTTTTGTGTGTGTTTTTTTCTTTGTGCCGGTCGCTTCCCAGTAGTGTTTTGGAGCAATCCCTGAGAACTCAGGGAGGCCTCCTTTGCGAGGTATGGAGTACTCCCTATTACTCCTGATACTTTAGTGCAATATGCACGTAAAATCTACTAATGACTTTTTACATTGCGTGTCATTGGAGGGGAGTAGTCCTATAAACTCCCAAAAGGAGCAATAGGAGAGATCTCCTATAATCTCCCAAAGGAGCAATAAAAGAGATCCCCTATAATCTCTCAAAGGAGCAATAGGAGAGATCTCCTATAATCTCCATATAGAGCAATAAAAGAGATCTCCTATTTTATGCGAGAAAACAAAATTATAAAAATATATAATAATTAAATGTTATTTTATTTACATATTTTTCATTTTATAAGTTTTGCGATAGAATGCTGCCTTTTTTTTAGCAAAGGTTTTTTTTATGTTATTTACGAAATCTTCGTATGCCGTTCCATCATCTTTAGTTGCATCTAAAAAGGACAAATATACACATAGATAAAGAAAAAAAAGGGTAAATTTTATAAGTTACCGAACATAAATTTTGTAAATAAAACATAATTTTTAACTGCAACTTTGCCCTTTGTGCCATCCCAATTAATTTTTAATATAACGTCTTCCTTAAATATTTCGTCTATTATTGTTGTTATATTTTTATTTGAAAATTTTTCTTTCAAATAGAATAGCTGAAAAGACATAAGATTCGTTGCATCTATCGTAAAGTAAACATATTTATTCATAAACTACTTACAATGTCTGATTCCGGCTTAGAGACAATCATCGCTTCAGCGACCTCAATGTCATTAACTGTGCGAAATGGAAAGAGCTTCAAATCGTTAACAATTTTTGGTTTAATGTACGCAACAACACTCTCCAGAAGCACATTTTGTTTTGCAACCAGGTCCAGTAAAAATTTATTTTGCTCTTCCAATTTTGTGAGCCTGGTCAGGATCTCCACATTTTCGGACGCTTGAATGCTGCCTGTTGAAGAAAATTAAATATATGACAATAAATAACACAGTACAGGGAAAATTTAAATATTTTATATTTTACCATTTGGAAGTAGAAGTTCGCCTTCAGACTGATTTAGAATAAGGGATGTATTAGCATTGTCGTCAATAACATCTTTTAACAAAATGAACCCTGTGTATAGCACCACTTGCCGAAATTCAGTCGCTTTCCAACGTGGCAATTCATCGAATGCTCTGCGTTTTCGACCAAATTCCTTTGGTGTAGATTCACAAATCGCTTTGATTTTCTTGTTAAGGAGATTTTTATCCAGGATATTGGGTGATTTTTTCATTTTTTTTTTTTCCAAATAAGTGTTAACAATTTCTTCGTTACTCCCAAATCTATAAGATGCATGACGTCCAAAGGAAATTGAGTTATCATCCGCACACCGCAATTTTCAAGTGGATGTACAGAAGTATGAAAGTTTACTTGATGAAAATTAATGCATTTTCGACTTTTGAAATCTTCATCTGTTCTTAAATTACTAGCTGCTATAGAATACGAAAGCCGTTTATTTATTTTAAAAGCTCTTTGCTCACATTTTGAACAGCCATATGAAGAAGTATGGCCAACAATTCCTGCTAAGAAAGCTTTGGCTGGCGCATCACATATGAACGCTCTTATTTCCGGCTTGAAGACTTTATCAAAAATAGCTAACCCATTGGTTTTAAGCGCAGTATACTCTTCAATAAATGCCTCCAAATATGTTCTAACATCTGATGGCTTAGAAGGCCCAATGTATGTATGTGCCTATTAAAAAAGGCGATGAATTATGACAATTTATAATTGAACCCAAAATTGGCCAAATACTTTTGCTTGAACTTTTGAATAGAGGCAGTCCATCACAGAAAATATCTAGAAGCAAAACATCGCCATGTATGTATATCGATATGTTTCAACTCAATTTCCAATGCTTTTCCTAATCCATAGTGAAAATATTCACCGGGTGGCATTTCCACAACACTTATATCCACAGGTTGATATTGTTGTAAAAGAGTTTTTCTTGTTTTAGGAATATCATGAATTTCATCACTCAATATGTCCAGAAGTTCGTCGCACGTGTTTCGCGAAACGCTATTTATTTATTGCCCATACTGCTAATTTTTCAGCAATTGTTTGTTTTACAATCACAACTCTTTCAGTTTCTGCCGCTCTTTCTTCGCAAACTAATAAATTGTTTGTGCTGTTAGTTTGCTGTTCATTTGCATCATTTTGATCTGTTGAAACTCTACAGGAATCTAATTTTCTTTTTACAAGGCGTTTTAAATGCCTTTTTGAATAAAAATTATCACACATATTACTTTTTTGTTAAAACGATGCACTCTGCGCAAAAAACGCACTTCAATTGACAATTTTATTGAAGCAAAAGAAGCATGAGAAGCCAAACGAATTCGTTTCTTAAGAAACAGACAAAGAGAAATAACGGCATTAAACAGTTAAAAAAAAAATTCTAATCTCTCTTATACCTCCGAAGTGAGCAATAAAGGAGATTTGTCAGAAATTATGTAGAAATTTTTTAACAAATCTCTCTTATTGCTCGCTTCGGAGGAATGAACGAGAAAATTTTTAACAAAAATCTCTGTTATTGCTCGCTTCGGAGGAATGAAGGAGAAAATTTTTAACAAATCTCTCTTGTTGCTCGCTTCGGAGGAATGAAGGAGAAAAATATTAGAAAAATCTTATTGCTCTGAAAAAAGACATAGGCGAGTAATCACTCGTTCCTCCTGTAGGGAGGTCTCGCCTTAAAAACTACTCGGTAATATCGTTACATAAAACATTTAGTACCCAATATAGGAGAGATATGGCAAACCAATAATTAATTTTCTGCATTTTTTGGCTATTGGCAATAGAAAATTATTTTTTCTTCAAATTGCTGCCTGCCGGGGTGCATGAAACATAAAACAACATATGCGAGGCGAAACGGAGTGAAAATTGACTAAACTACATCCAAGTCACCCACTAACCAATCACATACAACGATGCATCGGCTAATTCGCCGAAAATTCGCTCACTCTCTCGCGCTTTTCTCGCTCAAATTTGAGCTGAGCAAATTACACTCAAAAATTGCGCGAGTGAGTGTGGCCGGCTGAGTGGCATTAAACAACATGATTACAGCTATGGCCGCTTCACACATACATACATGCGGGACAAACACAAATGTGTAACCTTTTTTGAGCAATTGTATATTAAAAATGCTTACCAACACCAAACATAAAATATCGATAACTCGACGATCGAGATACATTTGTAACCATTATTACACAACACTAAATACAATTTGCACGAAGTCCAATACACACACAACTTTTCTGCGGCGCAATTCTTTACACATTTGAAATTAAAATCATTTAGATTTTAATAAATATTAATTTTATTGGCACCCATACAACACCTATGGTGCCCACAAAGATTGGTTCTGCCACTCAGGCAGAAAATTCACCAACTTGCCCCCCACCGATCGTAGCCTATGACGACAACACCAACAACAACAACATGCTGCAGCCGCAACAACAATCAGCGGCTCTAGATCTAACAACCAGTAGACGGCATGTGATCCCAAGACTGCGCAAATGCCGGGTGCGCATTAAAAAAATGTCGCCGGCAAAACTGAAGTTGCTCCTTGGGTACCACCGCGCAGGCCGAAGTATCGGCCCTCGCACTGTGCGGTGCGCGCTGTAATGCAACCGATTACTGGTTCCCGGCGGAAGCAGAACACTACCACCATATCACCACGGGAACCAGTACCCACATTAACTGTTGGCCACAACAGCAACAATACAACAACAACACCACCATTATCATCTCTTCTCTTCAGCCAGCAGCGAAGACGACGAGGTTATCTTTGTCCCCCAAAAGACAAAGACAACTACAATAACAACAAAAAGGAAAAGATTTTCACGCTGGTACTCAAGATGGTGGAGGAAGCCACCCGCTGTGGCAGATAATAATAAAGCAAAGTTGCTCAAAACCAGCAAGGGAGTATACCAGCCGTTGGCAAACTTTATGTTGCCACCCCATGTGGCCAAAAGGATGGTCGCAAACGGCAGCAGCATTTTTATTCCGTTTGGAAGCGCTACCAAACTGCAATTACAATTGGTGGGCAGCAGCGGCGCAACTGCGCTTAATACAACATCAGCGCCCCCAACACCAATAACAAACACTGAGCAACAAACGCCGTCAACATTCCTCAAATCGCCCGCAGCCAAGAGCCCAAATACAACAATGTCAGCTCTTGACAACGATCCTGAGTCTGCAAGGATCGCGTTTATGCGACGCTTTGAGCATCGTGCTAAAACTATCAATAATAGCAGCGCCTTAATCAGAGACACAAACTCACACACAGTCTTTTTATTTATAATTTATGAATAATATATGCCACTAGTAAGTGGCCCGCTTACTTCGCTGCGCGGATAGTTTATATAAATTTTAGCAACAGAAGTTATAAAATAAATAAATTAGAAAATATTTCACAAAATATTAAAGCAAAGTATTTAACATTCTCTTTTCCACGCCACCATTGAGGCGCGTCATTATACTCGGTACCGAAGGTAAAGAGTATATTGGGAGTATGTCCGTCATGTTGTCTGTCCGTCTGTCTGTATGAACGCAACGTTTTTCCACACAATTCAAGCTAAAGACTTGAAACTTTCCAATTCTCTTTATCTATGGCATAGTAAATTAAAGTGTCAAGATTGGGGCTTTACAATAACTGGGGGCTGGCAAATTGATAAATTCGATAACTCAAAATCGACAATTCCACCTATTCCGCACACCCTTACAGTTAGAGTTACCAAATTTGGTGGGAAATTTTGGCATCCCCGAAAAATTGTGGTGCCACGCCGACCCATTCCGCTCCCAGCCCCCCGCGGTTTTAAATCAAAAACGCCTATAACTTCCTCAGTTTTTAAGCTCGATTCACCAAATTTTGCGCCAAGATAAGTGATGACGATCCCCAAAAAATTGTATCAAAACTTTGGATGCCACGCCCACCCATACCGCCCTAGCCAACCCCAGCCGACTCAACTTTTCGTTAAAAACGGGAATGCGTGTATGTTTCATAGTTTTTGAGCTAAACGCCCCAGGAACCCTTCCCCAACCTTTTACAAACTTGAAGCAAGTGTCACCAAATTTGGAACGAAGATAGCTGGTGGCATGCCCATCTGTATCAGAATTTTTGAGGCAGCTTTCAACTCTGCCGCATCCGTATCCCTTTGCAATCAGGCCTCTTTTTACCGGTTTAAATATTGGTATCGAGTATAGCGCCGTCGATTGCGTCTGACTGCAACGTTTCCACTTGCTTTTTATTGTGGTTTCCTCAGTAGTCCTTATCCAACTATATATAATGTTGCTTCAATTATTAAGTCTAAAGTCGACTTATTATTATAAACAAATCAAATTAACAACTTAATTTAAAGTAAGTATTATAAATAAATACTTCAAAATTAGTCAAAAATTGACTTCACTGTACAACGTGTAAACCACTGACTGCGTGATCTGAGTTTTATCGTTCTTGCGTTTTGTCTAAGTTAAGCAAGTATGGAAATCCACCCCCACAACATTTTCTGGTGTGCCAAATTTTTCTGGACGCACCAAGTTTTGCTTAGTTGTTGTTTTTTTAATTCAATGACACCATTAACAGTGATGCCGATTTGGCCTTTTTCCGGACAGATCTGTCCTGTTTTTAATTCCTTTGTCCGGAAAAAATATCAAACATCCCCTATCCGGAAATCTGGCCTTTTTCAGATTTTATTTGATTCATTTATTTCAATCTCTTTTTCAAAGTTTTCTTTAAGAACATTGTGGCATCCAATCTATTAAAAACAGCGATCTTTTTAAAACGGTGTGGCATCCTTTTTTTTACATACTTTGTATGTATTTTCGATATCATTAGTAATCTAATGTACAACAAAAGTGAAAAATAAAGTTGAATAATGTCGAAAGATTCGTACAAACAAAAATTTCGTGATTGCTGTCAGATTTTAAAGTTTGGATAAGCTGCGATGAAGCGGACACCAATAAGGAATACTGCAGATACTGCATATGCTTCTTTTTTATTTTCTGGGATTTTTTTGGTTTATTTTTTTTGGGATTTTTTGGTTTTTTTTTTTTATTTCTTGGCTTTTTCTGGATTTTTGGTTTTTTTTTATTTTTGGCTTTTTCTGGATTTTTTGGCTTTTTTTTTTTTTTTGGGATTTTTTGGCTTTTTTTTCTATTTTTTGGCTTTTTCTGGCTTTTTGGCTTTTTTTGGTTTATTTTTATTTTGGGTTTTTTTTTATTTTCTGGGATTTTTTGGCTTACTTAACAATTTGCACGATGTTTTATCGAGTTTGCAAATTTCTTATTCACACACATGCTGGACGCTGGGACTGTTCCAATTGCCGCCGCATCTGCCGGGTGGACGACGCTTATAGGTACTCGCGTCGTAAATCAATTGTCAAAGGCACACAAATTTGAAAAAAAAAAACAATGTGCACTGTGCGAAAAGATTCATGTACATAAAATATTGATAATTATTTTCAAGCGCATTGTTCACTTATATGTGAATGCACTTATTCATTAAGAAGCGGAAATCCGTTTCTTTCTTGCAAGTGTACGAACCTATTTGACTTGTTCGAAATTGTATATTATTAATGTAAGTGTGTTACGTTTAGTCTAAGTTATATTAGCAGCAAGTAGGCAAATCCACCCCCACAACATACATATGTATTTTGGTGTGCAAAATTTTTCTACACGGACCAAGTTTTTTTTTGTTGTTGTTGTTTTTTTCAATCAATGACACCAACAAAAGTAGCAGTGCGGGTTCAACAACAACACTTACAACAACAACAAACGTTACTTGGGTCGTAAATCAATTGTCAAAGGCACACAAATTTGAAAAAAAAAAAACAATGTGCACTGTGCGAAAAGATACATGTACATAAAATTATGAAAATTATTTTCAAGCGCATTGTTTACTTAATTGTGTGTGCACTTATTCATTAAGAAGCGAAAATCCGTTTCTTTTTTGCGAGTGTATGAACCTTTTTTTTATGACTTTGTTTGTGCGACGCGAAGGCGTCACTGCGCATTTGTTTTGTTTTTGTATTCTCGCTCGCGATCAAACTCTCAGCTTGTGCGACAAACAGGCGGCAGTAGTGGAATGGGTAATGTGTTTTGTTTTTGGAGTGGGTAAAAGTGCTCCAAAATGTATGGGAGGTACTCGAAGGAGTTGTCCAAAATAAAATTCCTTTCTTAGGACAAACAGAATACCTGCATAAAAAATTGTGTGAAAATTTCAGCCTTCTAGCTCTTTTCGTTTAGGCTGTGGCTGAGTCATTTTAACGCGGACGAACTCTTTTATAAAACAAAAATTCAGTAATTTGGACCCACTTTTTGTGTGTGTAATTGAAAAAAATTGGATTATTTTCAATCTTGGAGCTTTTGGAGCAATTTTGCGGTACTTAAGATAACTTTTATAAAGAATGCATATTTTCGGGACATTTCAAAAAAGGCATATTTCGGGGACCGTGTCCTTGAAATACGTGTTGCATCTAATGCGGAATATACGTATAACAAACGTTTTATATTCAACGCATATTTTGGGGTTCAAAATTTCGGCGTTGCCACTTTTTTAATTTTTTTTGACTATTTACTACCCTATTGTTTATTTTGGGGACACAAGCATATAATACATTGTGTCCCTAAAATAGTGGTTTGATGTAATGCATTTGTGTGATATGTGCAAAAAATAATTTTTTTTTACTATTTATTGCACTATCGTTTATTTTGGGGACACTGCATGCTGAGACTAATACATATACAACGTGTCCCCAAAATAGTGGTTTAACACAATGCTTTTGTGGAAAAATGGAAAAATTAAAGAAATCAGCTAGGACAAGTGTTTATTTATATGTTCATATGACCATTTATTATATGATTCCAAATGCAAATCGGTACTTAAAATTACTAGGACAAAATTTCATTATTTTCCTTAAATCAACATCAAATACATAGATATTTCAATACAACAAATCATAAATACTTCAAGTATTAAAATTATAAAATTATTTCATTTAAAATGCAAAAACTAATAAGGCAAATGTCATTTTTTTTCTTTTCTTAATTCAAAATCAAATAAACTAACTTAAGATATTTCAATACCGAACATCAAATACATAGATATTTCAATACAACAAATCATAAATACTTCAAGTATTAAAATTATAAAATTATTTCATTTAAAATGCAAAAACTAATAAGGCAAAATGTCATTTTTTTTTCTTTTCTTAATTCAAAATCAAATAAACTAACTTAAGATATTTCAATACCGAACATCAAATACATAGATATTTCAATACAACAAATCATAAATACTTCAAGTATTAAAATTATAAAATTAATTCATTTAACCGTTGTGTCGATCATAGAGCCCACGGGTACATTTTCAACTTTAATTTTGCTGTATCTTCCAAACGGTTAGTCCGATTGACCTGAAATTTTATGATATCCTCAACCATACACTTTTGCATCATGTGGAAAAGTCATCAAGATTGGAGCAGCAGTTCAGTCGATACAGCCCAAATTTAAGTTAGTGGAATGGCGTCGACTGCTGATGTACCCGGGTACTTGTATGAAAATTCATACAAATATATAGAAATAAATGGCAAAGTTCACTTTATATTGCTATATCTTCCAAGCGGCTGGTCCAATCTTGATGAAACTTCGTATCATAGCTTGGAAATATGTAATTGATATTGGTGTGAAATTTTAGGTCAATTGGACCAACCGTTTGGAAAATATAACCCAGTTACTAGAAAATGACCTAGCGTCAACAGCTGATGTACCCAGGTACTTCTATGAAAATTCATACAAATATATAGAAATAAATGGAAATATTTAGTTTATTTTATGGAAATTTATTTATTTATTTATAGAAAATCATAATAATGAAAGTAAAAAATATATTTTATGAATTTTAGCAGCATCTGAGGCATTGTGGATGATCTTTCGAGTGCTCTGCGCACACAGGCTTATTACAAATTGAACATACTTTTTTCGTTTGGCGTTTTGCAATACAAATATAGCAGTTTCCTTTTCTTTTTATGCGGCCAGAACTGTCACGTTCCACTTCCTCTTGTGCACCAACATTCATCTTCAAGGGCATACCATATATGGCTTCCATAGCGTGTCTAGTAGAAAATATGCGCGTAATATGGCTATTGTCCGCTCTTATGTCGATTTGTGGTCTGCATAACTGATCGCTGAGCTGCTGCAGAAATATCCTACGGCGGTTGGTAGATGGTTTTAGATGGGGGTTGTTTTCCATATATATAACATACGCAGCATACGCAGCTACGTCAAGCATATTATAAAAAAATGCTAAAGGCCATCTATTTGTGCGCCGTTTGGTTGAATATTCAGTCAAGCACTTATCCATATTATCCACGCCGCCTTTATGTTTGTTATAATCAAGTATGAGCAATGGTTTCCGTTTTGGACCTGCAGTTTCTGTAGTGTCGTGGGAAGTAGACAGCATCACAACAGCACACTGATTTACCTGCACGGGATATGATGAAATGGCGTCGCAGACCCACCACACTTTTATTCCATATTTGGATGGTTTGGATGGAATGTACTGTGTGAAGCCAGTTCCACCACGATACGGGAATAATTGCTCATCTACGGTAACGTGTGTGCCACATATATAATACTTGCGCAGAGTGGCATTTAGCATCAGGAATACGTCTGTAATTGCAGCTGCCTTATCATATTGTTTGCGTGCATTCCGAGTGTTTCCATTATCAAAGCGTATGAAGCGGCTGATTGCCCAAAATCTGCGTAAGCTCATTGATGCACGAAATAATGGATGCGAAGTTGTTTTCCACAGGTCAGTGGTATGAACATAACCGGAATGACATACGCCAGCCATCAAAAGCACACCCAAATATGCACGAAATTCTACTTCAGTTATAGGCACCCATATTCGTGGTTCCGCATCTGGATGCTGCTCATTGTACACATCAAAAGATTGCCTTGCCTTTCTATTTGATTCTCGAATAATTACATCACATATTTCATTTGACATCATAAGATTGAAGGTTTCTGCCATTGTCATGCCATTTGTCGATGGCACTGGTCCAGGATTGCGACTTCTTAGAATGTTGTGCGCACGTATTCGTCCAGGTATTGGTGGTATTGACGACCATACATTGCCATCTCTTGCCGTATAATAATCACCAGTTTCAAGTGGCGGTTCTTCATACTCCTCGTCTGAATCCCTCTCGTCTTCTGGGTGATATTCAGTTTCCTGGACTGGTTCAATGTCAGATGATTCACCACCAATGTCATCTATATTTCCTTCTAAGTCTTCTTGTTCTACCGCTTGTTCGTGGTCACTGTCTTTGTAGTCAGAAGCCTCAAGAAATCCGCGTATAAATTCACACTGCTCATCATACGGTAGTGCATTCAATTGACGCGGAGCTCGCCACTCACCATCTGCCATTTTATTTTCACTTTTTATATATTTGCCGCACAAAATAAATTTTTAGGTCTTTACACTTCAAAAATCGCACATAAACTGACTTATGCATACAAAACTACTCAAAACGACACCTGCGCAAAAGATCATGTTTCTGCCTGCAAAACTGGTTTTACAAGGGTAGGTAGGCAAGATATTCCCAAATACCCTTTTTTTCCTGTTAGTAGACGTGTTTTCCTACACATTCAAAAAAAAAAAATGTTTACATTGAACAAATATTTTATGAGTTATAATTATTCTGAGCAGGTACTAAAAATAGCACTATGAGCAAGAGGGGTTGATTTTAAATTCAAATATAACGGAATTTTGCGAATGAAAATTCAATGTTAATTATTTTTCTTGGTAAAAAGGGATCAAATTACAAGGATTAAAAAAGAATTTGGAAATTGCTAAATTTTTATGGATTTTGGCAATTCCCATTTTTGGTAAAAATGGTTTATTTAGGTACCAAAAAATTTTTTTCCCAAATTATGATAAAAGTTTTGTTAACTAGACAATATTTCCAAGAAATAAAAAAAAAAAAAAACAAGAAAATTCCAAGAATCCAGGTAGTAGTTAATATTTGTATATCAAAAGCAACTATCTGCCATACAAAACGTATGAAGTACCCGGGTACATCTACTGTCGATGTGAATAAAACCCAACAGCTGTTGACACAACGGTTAAAATGCAAAAACTAATAAGGCAAAATGTCATTTTTTTTTCTTTTCTTAATTCAAAATCAAATAAACTAACTTAAGATATTTCAATACCGCAAATAACAATTTTTAATTTTAAAAGAATCATTTTTTTTTAAGGAACTGTTTTGCCTGTTCCTTTACGAGCAGCTGCCTTCTTCTGGTTGTCTATCCATGTTTTTAGTTGGGCTGGTGTTCGGTTTTGCGAATATTTTGATCGCCTTATAATTTGGTTGCACTCTTGCAGCGACGGTAATTTATTCAAAGTCATAACATCACCCAAAGCTAAAGTGAAGTCAAATCTCTCCTCATTTGTCCAACGTACACGTCTGGTTTTACCAAATGGTGACCCTGCAGAAAAAAGAACAATATAAAGTGAACGATTTTTTTAACAAGAGATATAAAAACTTACTACTGCGACGCTTTGCAGGTGTAATAACATTGTCTGATTCCGACTCTGTGTTATTTTCTTTGTACTCTGAGCCAGAGTCCTCAAAAGGTTCATCTGCAAAATCGATCAAAGATTTATATAAATAGTAAAACTTTTTTGCTGTACTGATGATGCCAAAAATACTTATACTAAAATGTTAATAACAGCCAAGTAGTACTAACTGATATTTTAAGAGTTATACAAAATGTTACCTTGTTTTTCAGATGCATCACTGTCGGTTTCATTTTCCGCTTCAGGATCATTACTTTGATTGTCAACTGTGGATAAAAGAAATAGTTTTAAGTATACTTATTTAGCACAAGTAGCAGAACACGTATAGGTTAAACTAAAATCAATTGTTAATTAAATATGCTATCATTTGAAAAGCTAAATATATTACAATAAAAAGGATTAGATTATAGGATTCCGGTAAGACAAACACGATCATTCAGGAAAGTGGAAGACACGAACCTTCAGTTTGTTGCTCAGTTTCTACCTCATTTTCTATCACACTTTCAATACAATTTTCGTCATCATTTTGAATCGCAGCCATGAGCAATTGAGAAACTTCAGTTATTTCAGCAAATGTAGCAGGAACTCGGTATATCTCCTTATGTATGTCTTTATGGTGACCCATAAAGTTAGCTAGACGGTCTATTTGTACGTCCTCTACGTTTAGCATTGAGGTATAAGTAGCTAGATGCTTTCGAAGCATTGTGCCTCTCAAAGCTGCTGGACAATTTGCGCCGCATTCCTCAGAATATTTTTTTAAAATTGGGCACGCCCTGATATATTTTTTGCCCAATTTACCAGCTTATGGCACACTGAAAATATAGTTGTTTGTTTCTTGTACACCAGCGGCTTTGCGATATTTTAAAATGGTGTCAATGCAGAATTTATCAAACGGTGTTAATAGGACAGGTACGGTTCTATTTTATTTTCCCCGAATGGTAATTCGGCAATATTTTTTGCAATTTCTTGAGTTTTTGTTGACAGTTTTTTTAGAATATCGGCGTCCATGTTTTCAGCTGCTTCATGAGATGTTTTGAAGTTTTCGATTGTAAGCCTTTCTATTTCACCAGCACGACGTCGGTTAAAAATTTGAAGGCTGATCAAAGTACTTTGGACCAAAGAACACCACTTCTCCAAATCGAATCTTACTTTTAAGACAGTTAAAGCTCCTTCGGATAGTTTGTTAACATAATCAAAAAGTTTCTTAATATCATTCTTAGAAGGCAACATAATTTTGGTCGATCGTTTTTTTTTCGTTTGATCTTCAATCGCCTTTTTATTAATGTCGATGTGAACCTCCATTTCCCAAAGTGCAAAAAAATCAAAAACTATTTTTTTTTTTTCCGGGTCAAGGCTTTTTATGCAAAATGCATGAAATATTTTTGCGCATTTCTTTACTAACGACGTTAAGTTAGTCGCCACTGACGGGGTTCCAAAGAACATTAGGTCATTATCCCAATTAGCCACATTACGGATGCATTTAATAATGACATCGTGATATTTAGGGCTCATTACGTCCTTCAGTTCATTCACTTCATTCTTTGTTTGGCTTTTAATGTCAATTAAAAGGCGACCCAGTAATCGTATGTTTGCGCGTATCATGTCATGTTGAAGCTCAGAGTGTTTCATGCATTCCGAATTTGCAAACAAAACAATTAGATGGTCGTATTTTATGATCCTCGTCACCACATCGTCTCTAAGGACTGGCATTACTTTCTTGCGCAGAATATCATTTGCTGCTTCGTGCATAAACCCTGTCATAACACGGCCATCGCGTAATATATTTCGGGCGGTTTTTAAATTGCAGTTTTTAGCGTGACAGCGAATGGTAGACTTTGGAAAAAAAACCGCGACAAGATTTGCAGCATACCATATCTTCGGCAGTGTTTCCCGAAGTAGCCCTTTTTTGCCGAGTTAATATCAAAATGCCACTATTAAATGATTGATCCGTGTTATGCAGATAATCGCCGGCTTTTCGGATTTTTTCAATTAGTTTTTTTCTTTCAGCATGAAGCTTCGGAAGCATCAAAAATTGTTTTACCTCCTTTTCATTTCTATGCACAATTTGCAGATGTCTTGCAAATTTTGTTTGCAGCTTTTTGCAATACATACAGAAATGTTTCTTGCTCTTTGTTTGTTTAGAATCAGGAATTGATAGTTGTCTAATATCATAAACAGGGGTCTCAATAGTTAACGAAATTGATAAATCATTTGTACTTACATATATATATTATACATATATATATTGTATATTGTAAACTAAAATAACAAACGGCAAGAAATTGGAAATTTAATATTCATATGTACATATGCACACATAAACGGGACCTACAATATTATATATCTCGCAAATTTCTTGTCTGTGTGGGTATAAATATATACATACATACATATGTATGTACAAATAGTAACGGGACCAAAATTTTTAACAACGCGCCAGTTTTTTGTCTGTGTCTGTGTTGTAGTGACGAGAACTATGTACATATCTTAGTATCGCGCCAATTTCTTATTGTAATTCCCCAGTGTCGGACCCTACACTTTTTTAGTATTTCGCCAATTTATTGCCTATGTAGGTATAAATATATACAAACATATGTACACAGTAGTTTCGTGCGAATTTGCTGTCTGTGTGGCGGTACCTTTTTATTTTACATCCCGCCAATTTTTTGTCTATGTGCGGGCCATATTTAAAATTTTAATCACGCCAATTTTTTGTTTATATGAGTATTATATATGCATAATATTAATTAATAATAATATTTTAATTTTCAGATGCTGCCCAACTGATGGAACAATCTTCAAAAGTGGCACCCCCCAACAGTAACAGAGTTGAAGCTCTGCCAGGTATGTATTGATGCAAGCCATTTATAGAATACAATTTTTATATGAAATAATTTGTTATAAATTTATGAATTTAAGATGCTGTCGAACCGACCGAACAATGTCATAAAGTGACACGCGCCGGCAGCAGCAGAACTAAAGCTTTGCTAGGTAAGTAATAATTCAAATCATCTAATTTCATTTATTTTATTCATTTTTATATTATATTCATTTTAGGTAAATCTGATGGACACCGCACTAAATCAAGAAAATTTGATGTCACTGGCTCGGAAACCGGTTTGTTATTTGCCAACAGCACATTTGAAAACGATGCCGGTGCCTCCAGTAAGTATACAACTTAACTTAACTGAAAATTTTAAACTAATTTTAAAAATTTATAAAATTAGATAAATTAATTCAAGACCAGGGAGCAGTTGATGTCACAAGCTCGGAAAAAGGTGTGTTATTTGCCAACAGCACATTTGTAATTGATGCCGTTGCCTCAAGTAAGCATACAACTCAACAACTGAAAATTCTTAACTAATTTTAAATTAAATTCATTTTAGATAAATTATTTGATGACCGTAGTGCAGTTGATGTGGAAACTGGTGTTTCTTTTGTCAATGACAGCACACCGTATATTGAAAATAATAACGATGTACAAAGTAAGTTTTTTGCAAAACATCAATCTATTAGGTATTTGTTTAATGCACTTGAATTTTGTTTTCTTAAAATTTCAATATTTAATTGAGCAAAATTGTGGTTTTTGAATTTTTTTAGAATTAACAGTTTGAAAATTTTTTTATAAATATAGATTCGACGGTACGGTCACTAGAACCCAATGCCCAGCCTGAAACACTTGTGTCTCTATTTGAGCCAAGTAATTTGACCATAAATAGTAAGTACTCATACAAAATCCAAAATTGGCGCGTTGTAAAAAATATAGGTCTCGTCACTATTTGCACATATGTATGTATGTATATATTTATACCCACACAGACAAGAAATTTGCGCGATATTTTCAATTTTAGGTCCCGTTACTGTGTGCATATGTACTTATATACATATATTAAATTTCCAATTTCTTGCCGTTTATTTTAGTTTAAAATAACTTACCAAGTTCATCATTGAATTCCCGGCATTTCAATTGAAGGGTTTTTTCGCATTCTATAATAAAAAATTATAAGAATGTCAGTTAATATTTAATTTAATTAAATATAAATATTAATGAAATATATGTACTTACGGGAAGAATCAATTATTTCAGCTTCAAAACAACCGCCTTTGAATTTGGCCAAACATTTTGCATTATTTATATTTTTTATTTTTTTTTCATTGAAAACAAAAAACTTGTCGCACTTTATTAAGAAATACATGTTCACGATCGCTGTTCTGTTAAAAGTGAAGTTCAGAGGCAGGTCGATGTAACTCCGATGTATCGATCTTTTGATAAAATCAAAACATTGATGTTTATTTTACAGCACCGATGTTTCCATCGATGTTTGCCATTAAACATCGATGTTTTTCCTTTAATATATATATTTTTTATGTAAAATTGCATGTGCAATAACAATAATAATATCGATATTCACATAATAATAACAAGAAAACATTTCGGTGTGTTTTACGATATATCACAAGAAGCACATGCATTTGAATATATTGTGATCTGGTGGTGATCGCATACAAAACAAACATACACACATGTTTTTTTTTTTTTTATTTCAGTATAGTAAGTAATCTACAAATAAGCTAACTATGAAAAACTAATCGTAGATATTGCCAATTCCTGCGGGACCGCCGCGAGGCATTGCTTCGCAGAAACAATGGCAAGGTCTACGATTCAGTCGCCCTTACTCGTTCCAAGCGCCGCAGCTCCTTCATTGTGGAAGCAGCGAAACCACATACCGCGTGCCAAACCGACTCCCTCTCCATCATGTGGCCAACCAGATTTGTTGGCGACAGTTGCTGGCCAATGAGGCTTTCCACCAGCAGGCGTTCCTGGGCGAAACGCCCACATTGGAAGAACACATGCTCAGCGTCCTCGTCCGTACCATCCCCACACCAACTGCACTCCGAACTGGAGTCGTGCTTAAACCTCTTAAGATAGCTCCTGAAGCAGCCATGTCCCGACAGCAGCTGTGTGAGGTAAAAATTTACGGACCCGTGCTTCCTCTCCAGCCATCGACGCAAATCCGGTATCAGTAAGTGCGTCCAACGTCCTTTCGTGGAAGAGTCCCAGCGCCGCTGCCAGGCCTCCAGGCTCCGCTCGCGGGCTGCAACCCTGGCCGCTCTTCTCCCCGTTGGCGTTACGTCCAAAACCGCAGCGGCTTCCACCGCTAAGCTGTCGATCGGGATCATCCCAGCAATCACCAGCGCTGCATCCGAGGAGACTGTGCGGAAGGCGCAGCAGACGCGTAGGGCAGAGAGCCGATATGTGGACTCGATACCCCTCATATAGCTGGACACCGAAGTCGCGCCGACCCAGATTGGAGCAGCATACAGCATTATCGATTTGGTAACACTCATGAGCAGCAGCCTAGTTTGCTGTTTCGGGCCCCGAGTATTAGGCATCATCCTCGCAAGGGCTCGCCCGGACACAGCCGCCTTCCTATGTGCGTAGGCCAGATGCTCGCCGAAGTTCAGTCTCCGGTCGATGACCACGCCGAGGTAACGAATGGAGTCCTTGGACCGCATTGTGACGCCCCCCACCGTGATGTCAGCGTACTCCACCTTTCTTCTGCTGCTGATGAGCACCGCCTCCGTCTTTTGGGCAGCCAGTTGCAGTCCAACCGACGACAGCCACCGCGTCACTGCGTCCAAGCACCAGTCACATACCTCAGTGACTCTTTGTAGCTCCTTAGCCACGAGCACCAGAGCGACGTCGTCAGCATAACCAATAGCGCTCGCACCATCAGGTAACTGGAGTTGGAGTATCCCATCATACATGATATTCCACAGGAGTGGACCCAGAACAGATCCCTGTGGGACACCTGCGGAGACGTTGTACTCCTTCTCCCCTTCATCTGTCTGGTACCTCAGCCAACGGTTCTCAAAATAGTCCCTCACGATCGCTACGAGGTAGTCTGGCACTCGAAAATTCACCAAGGCTTCCAAGATGTTGCTCCAATTAGCGGTGTTAAAGGCGTTCTTTACGTCGATGGTCACCACGAGACAGTACTGCTTACCGCCAAAGCGCCAGCGGGTGCCTGAGATCGCCTCCGAAGCTATGCGGACCACCGACCTGATAGCATCGGTAGTTGATCTCGCCTTTCTGAAGCCGAATTGGAACGGTGATAGGCCTCCAGCATTCTGAATGGCGTCATCCAGCCTAGCAGCAATGATTGCCTCGAATACCTTGCCGCAGTTGTCGATAAGACAAATTGGCCGATATGCTGAAGGCTCGTCCGGAGGCTTGTCTGGTTTAGGCAGCAGTACGAGCTTTTGCACCTTCCATCTGTCAGGAAAAATGCCTTCTCGCAGACACTTCGTAAACATCTCGGCAAACAGTACGGGTTGAAGCATGATTGCGAGACGCAGGCAACGGTTAGGAACACCGTCGGGACCAGGAGCTTTATTGGCCGATAGCTTCCGAGCTGCCAGCTGCAATTCCTCTAAGGAAACTGGAGAGACGCCTTCCTGCAAGGGCGCCGCACCAACAGACGCTAGGGGGTTTGCGCATCGAGGAAATAGAGTCTCCACTATATCCCTAATCAGTGCAAACTCTGTAGGCGATCTGTTGTTGTTTGGGCATACACGCTTGCAGACCATCCTGTAAGCTCTTCCCCATGGGTCCTTATCAGCTGAGTCGCACAGCTTAAGGAAGCACTCCTTTTTGCTGGCTTTGATAGCGTTCCTTAGAACCTTTCTTGCTTCCTTAAACTCGCGCTGCAATGAGCGTGTTGAATCCGACCCTCGTGTGGCTGCTCGCTGGAAACGCCTTCTCGCTCGCAGGCATGCTCGCCTGGCCTCAGCTATCTCCTCATTCCACCAAAAAGTACTAGTGTGGTGACGCCTATAGGCCTTCCTCTTGGGCATACTTGCAGCACACGCAGCTTCTAGTTGCTGGGCCATCTGCTCCACCATGACATGCGCCGGTCCACTAGCTACCATCTGCGTTATGGCGTCTGTAAAACTACTCATATTGAGCAGCTCGATCCGGTAAGCTGCACCAGAGTTGGGCCTAGGCAGCTCGCGCACCCTTTCTCCCACAGAAAACAGGATGGCAACGTGGTCACTCCCAGTGTAGCATTCGCTTATGCCCCAGTGTGTCGATCGGGCGAGTGCACTGCTCACATAGGTGAGGTCTATGATTGAACCAGCGCGTCCATTGTTGAAGGTGTTTACTGACCCAGTGTTGAGGAGAACCAAGTCAAGGAACGCAAGCGATTCCACAAGGATGGTTCCCCTTGCATTCGTAGATGGGCTTCCCCAGTCGGTGGACCACGCGTTAAAGTCGCCAGCAATAATAACATTGCTGCGACCCCTGGAGTCATCCGCAATTTCCATGAGCGCCGCTTCAAAGTCACCGATCGTGAGGCTTGGGGCAAGATAACAGCTGAAAAGCCAGAAATCACCAAACTTCGCGCGCACGAAGCAGTCGGAGGCTAGTATGTGAGTAAAGGGGGACTGTAGGTCACCACAGCTCCACAGGGCAGCTCTCCCAGCTCTGTCCGAAGCCCACAGCCTAGCATTAGCGGTTGCCCGGTGGTGCGGCTCGCTAAGAACGGCGACTTCAACTCTTTCCTCCAGGATCGTCTGCTCCAGCAAGGCTTGGGCAGCTACACAATGGTTGAGGTTTAGCTGCAGGACTTTCACCATTTTGCTTGTTTGACAGCCTCCCTGTACGCAGGACACCTGTAACTGCCAGTCGCGTGGTCAGTCATTCGCTCACCTTTCCTGGTACATCGAGCACATTTTGGTTGCTGATTGCAGACTCTCGCAACGTGTCCAGAACCTCCGCACTTATAGCAAGCCTTGCTGTGGTCGGCACCACTCTTGCAGTGGACAGCTATATGCCCGTACTCCAGGCACTTATAGCAGCGCTTTGGCTGAATGAGGGGCCTAATGCGGCACACCGCCCAGCCAATGCGGATCTTCGCTTTCTCTACGAGGCTAATCGCCTTAGCCGCCGGTAGGCCCAGGGTTGCTGTTTGAAGGCCAGCCTTCGTACGACGCAGCGTCTTAACGACGTCGATCTCCATCTTTGGGTCTCCTAGAGCTGAACTGACCGCTTCCAGGACCTCTTCCTTCGTCGCCAGCTCATCAAGGTCGCAGATCTCAACCTGATTGGTGTCGGACAGTGTTTTAACAGTTGCGCGCCCACTCAGCACCTTGCCAACTGCGAGCTGCAGCTCGTTTGCGCTGTGCAAAGGCTTTTTACCAAGCCGTAGCAGCAGATCACCCTTGGCCGTCTTGCGGATTGTTTCCACATCCCCTCGGAGATGCTCAAGTGATGGCTCACTCCTGACCACTTTGAGGATGTCTGCAAAACTGTAGTCACCCAGACCGGATACGGTGACAGCATCCGCCCGCGAGCGAGCTGCCTTACCTTTATGGCCAACTACTTTGGACCAGGGATTCTGCTTTGGCGGTGATGATCCACAGGGGGGTACAGCTATTTGATTTGGGGCACTGAGAGACACACATGTGTAAATATATGTTTGTATGTTCCACTCGGTTTGTTCTGATCTGCCTCAACATATATGTATGTCATGACTTTTGAACAGGTGCTGGGCTTTTGGGCTGACAATTTTTATTTATTAAACTAAGCGATATAGTTTTGTATAATATTTTCGTTTTATTTAAAAAAAAAACTATTCAAGTTCGTCAACATATAGAAAATATGGCGCACTGTATCATTTTTTGCTGCGGTGGCGTCATGATACAAGTACCGATATCTCAAAAACTAAGCGAGATATTGAAAAATTTTGTTTAATATTTTCGTTTTATTTTTATGCTGCGTTGGCGTCATAATACAAATACCGATGTCTCAAAAACTGAATGTGCAATAATAATATTAATATCGATATTCACATAATAATATCGATAAGCTCATTTTTGTAGTTAATGCGAGGATGAAAACAATATTGTCTTGTGTTACTGTTGGAAGGCATAAAAATACGTACATACATTTGCAAACACACAATTATACAATGTACATTTTCGGGTTGTAATAGATAGTAGAGCCCAGCATTTAGGCTTTTACAATTCATCAAGACTGACTTGCTAGCTTTTAACTTTGATTATGCAAAGTGTTTGCTGCTTTTGGTTTGTTTTGGATTTGGCAGGCCGCAAGGAGTGGCAGAATCTAATAGGGCTTTGCGCTCTTATGTACATACATACACATTTAATATAAAATGTATATATAACTTTGGCGTTGCCACTTCGACCAAAAACAAGTATATACAAATAAAAAAGCAACATTTTATTGAATCTTACGATCCTAAACCATGGTTTAAAATGAAGCTACACTGCATACAATAACAAATTACCATATGTTTGACACTTTCTTATGATAGATCGTTATTTATTTGTGATATAAGTTGCAGTCCCCAAAATAAACGGTGCACATAAAATATTAATATATACTAAAATTTGTACATAAAAAAAATGGATTTAAGACGTATACATAGGGATGACTATGATCTGTTTTACGTAAAACAGATCATTATTTTAATAATTCCACAATAGATTGCCGCTGTACTGTCAACGTCAAAAGATATACCAAATGTCCCCAAAATATACGTTGTATACCCAAACACTTTGAGGACTGTCCCCAAATAATGCAATTTTCCCCAAAATATGCGTTAGTTAAACAAAATGTCCCGAAAGTGTACACTGTACATATATATGTATGTAGATTATTGTAGAAAACAAAAAATTAATGAGTGTTCGAACTCACTAGCGATGTGTTAACACATTTTTTTTTGTTACGCATCATTCTTGTTGCTAAACAGCAGAGCTGCGTGACTCGACCGTCTGCTTTTCTGCCGCTACACCAATACCATTATACTCATTTGCAGGCAGAGACAATTGTTGTACAACAACTACATATTATTTCACTGCAGCTCAACGTCTGTGTGACCACTTTGTGTGAGTTACGGCAGCGAGGTTTGCATGTATGAGACTGTTGGTTTTTGCTACCCGCGCTTATAGATGTTAACACATCAAAAAATGCGATGTTAGTTTGCGTAAAAAATGAGAGTGATAAGAGAGCGCTTGGAAAAGATATACTGCTTTAATTTTTGTTCGGTTTTCTTCGTTCAATTTATCTGTGGTTGTTGTAACTTAAGATTACCCAATACCAATAACCAAGTACAGTGCATTTAAAGGGCACACATACACTCATGACGTGTTTGATGTTTTTATTTGGGTCTATTTAAACGAGATCGTTCTCTTGATGCACAAAGCCACCCCTCGTACATTACCTTTGTACATATGCACATACGACCAAGTTTTCTGGCACTGAGCTTGGACATCGCTAGTAAAAATTAAATTAAAATAAAATAAGAAAAGCCTCACAACGTTTACATGTATAGTATATATTATAACATTTTCTGACGAATATTAAACTTTATGTACAATAAAGGACAAAAGTAATTTGACATTAAAAAAAATGCATATTTTGTACATGTATTCACTACAATACATATATGTATGTATGTATGAACGGTTCTTTAATGTATTTCTGAGTATTTAGGGCCGAGTCTAACGTTTTTGCATTCCGCTTTGCTCTATTTGCTCTTTTGTTCAGTCAAGAGATGGGCACGTGACAGCTAGTTCGTGTAATAGCACTGCGTGTGCAGGCTTACACAACTACATTCATTACGGGCTCGTGAGTGTCGGGTCGAAAATATTTGTTACGTTCCACCTCTAGTATACAATTTGTATGAAATGTAACGCATGCACGGCGCTTCTAACGGTAAATCTCTACGTCGCTGTAGTCGAACAAAGCAGGGAATGAAATTTGATCATTCGCAGGTTAGAGTTGTACCAACCCGCCTATTCCCAGCAGCTCCGAAACGGAATTTTTATGTGCAACTCTATATAAAAAAAACAGTTGTCAGAAATTTTCCTGTCAGAAAAGTTAATCGATAGTTGCGAGCCCAGCATATTGCTCGACACCTTTGGCGTCACCGGTTGCCAACTCTTTGGAGTTCCTACATGACGAAAGCAGCGCAAGTGTAACAACCATCGAACCCGCCACATCTGGTTCTTATAGTTACAGCAGAAAGAAGTCCAAGGCCAAGGAGGTGGACCAAACCGATCAGGAACTGGTGGGCATTTTAGATAAATACCTTAATGCCCCAAAACCTGCCAATCGGGATATATTTCCATTTTGGAATAGTCTCTTAAGTCGACTACCGCCAAACGAAGCCACTGATGTGGAAATAGAAATAACTAATTTAATTCATAGTAGAATTAAGGCTTTTGAGCAACAAAAAGAACAACAATAAAATTAAATTATAATTGATTTTAATGTTTTATTTAATTTAAACACCTGCCAAATTATTTTGCCAAGGAACAGAACCTTCGCTGGAGTTAACAAAGTCCTTAATGTTATTTCTAATAAATTTGGGATAATCTTCCCTTTTCACCCCTTTTAAGTAAATATGGGTTCACCCAACATTTACGGCGCGGCAAGATTCGTTGTAGCTCATTAGCTTTCCTCCTTCTCCTTAGAATAATGTAAGCAGTTAATACCACTATTTCACTGTTTTCCATGTTTTTTTTATTTATTTTTCTACACAATGAACAATTTAATCAAACAATGTGACCAACAAATATTTGCATTTTGCCATACAAATATTCGGCACAGCTGGTCACTCTAACTTTATGTGGAACCTTTCGAAAAAATTTACTACTTTTCATAAATGAAATTTTTTTTTGCTGGGAATGGGCCTTTAGACTCTAAAGTTTCAGCCTTTTTACGTGGATCGGAGTGCACATCAGTCCCAATTTTAAATAGGGTATTTATTTTAAAAATATTCACGATTTATATTTTCTTTATAAGATTTTATAATTTAATACTGTTTCTTGTTTTTATTTAAAATTTATTTATTTATTTTTCTAGGACTTAGAGACAATTTTGAATGAGTCTACGAAAGGACGCGCCGTTCTTATGTAAGAGCAGCAAAATAAATCGCTCTTAAATAGTCACAGGGATGACATAATCAATATTATTATTGAAGACGTCATTTTAAACAACATTAATTTAAAAGTTAATGATTTTAGTGTTGTTTTTAATGAAATTTGTTCTATTTTTCCGAGCGAAAATTTGTTGATACAAAAACATCACTTACATTATACAAAACTTTTTGGTCCATTAAAGCCTAAGCACCATTTTCTTGTGCATTATGTTTCAGCCATCAGGAAATGTGGGCCTTTAAAGGATATTTGGTGCATGCGCTTCGAAGCGAAACACAAAGAAGCAAAAATCTATTTTCAGAATATTACTTGTCGGATAAATCCCCCTCACACATTAGCCTTAAAATCGAGCTTTAAGTTTTCTAAATTTTTAATTGATCATAGTAAGTCGATTGAGCAAGTTTTGGAGTATAAATCTGGTTTAAACATAGATTTAACTAAAGAAGAATTTTTTCCTAACATAATCAATGCACATGAAGTGAATATTAATTATAAGGATTGCCTTGTAAGCAATGAAATCTCTATCTCTTCTCTATACTATATAAAAGAGTTCGTCCGCGTTAAAATGGATAGCATATCGGCCTTAACGAAAAGAGCTAGAAGGCTGAAATTTTCACACAATTTTTTATGCAGGTATTCTGTTTGACCTAAGAAAGGAATTTTATTTTGGACAACTCCTTCGAGTACCTCCCATACATTTTGGAGCACTTTTACCCACTCCAAAAACAAAACAAATTACCCATTCCACTACTGCCGCCTGTTTGTCGCACAAGCTGAGAGTTTGATCGCGAGCGAGAATACAAAAACAAAACAAATGCGCAGTGACGCCTTCGCGTCGCACAAGCAAAGTCATAAAAAAAAGGTTCATACACTCGCAAAAAAGAAACGGATTTCCGCTTCTTAATGAATAAGTGCATTCACATATAAGTGAACAATGCGCTTGAAAATAATTTTCAATATTTTATGTACATGAATCTTTTCGCACAGTGCACATTGTTTTTTTTTTCAAATTTGTGTGCCTTTGACAATTGATTTACGACGCGAGTAGCTATTAGCGTCGTCCACCCGGAAGATGCGGCGGCAATTGGAACAGTCCCAGCGTCCAGCATGTGTGTGAATAAGAAATTTGCAAACTCGATAAAACATCGTGCAAATTGTTAAGTAAGCCAAAAAATCCCAGAAAATAAAAAAAAAGCCAAAAAAAAAAAAAAAGCCAGAAAAAGCCAAAAAAATAAGAAAAACCAAAAAATAGAAAAAAAACCACAAAATAAAAATAAGACAAAAAAAAAAAAAAAAAAAGCCAAAAAATAAAAAAAGCCAATAAATAAAAAAAAGCCAAAAAAAAAAAAAAAAAGCCAAAAAATCCCAAAAAAAAAAAAAAAAACCAAAAAATTCCCAGAAAATAAAAAAGAAGCATATGCAGTATCTGCAGTATTCCTTATTGGTGTCCGCTTCATCGCGGCTTATCCAAACTTTAAAATCTGGCTGCTGTAGCCAGCAATCACGAAATTTTTGTTTGTACGAATCTTTCGGCATTATTTAAGTTTATTTTTCACTTTTGTTGTACATTAGATTACAAATGATATCGAAAATACATACAAAGTATGTAAAAAGATCGCTATTTTTAATAGATTGGATGCCACAATGTTTTTAAAGAAAACTTTGAAAAAGAGATTGAAATAAATGAATCAAATAAAATCTGAAAAAAGGCCAGATTTCCGGATAGGGGATGTTTGATATTTTTTCCGGACAAGGGACTTAAAAACATGTCAGATCTGTCCGGAAAAAGGCCAAATCGGCATCACTGTTGTTTGTGTCATTGAATTAAAAAAACAACAACTAAGCAAAACTTGGTGCGTCCAGAAAAATTTGGCACACCAGAAAATAATGTGGGGGTGGATTTGCATACTTGCTGCTAATATAACTTAGACTAAACGTAACACACTTACATTAATAATATACAATTTCAAACAAGTAAAATTGGTTCGTACACTTGCAAAAAAGAAACGGATTTCCGCTTCTTAATGAATAAGTGCATTCACATGTAAGTGAACAATGCGCTTGAAAATAATTTTCAATATTTTATGTAAATGAATCTTTTCGCACAGTGCACATTGTTTTTTTTCTCAAATTTGTGTGCCTTTGACAATTCATTTACGACCCAAGTAGCGTTTGTTGTTGTTGTTAGTGTTGTTCTTGGGCCCGCACTGCTACTTTTTGTTGGTGTCGTTGATTAAAAAAAAAAACAACAACAACAAAACATAACTTGGTGCGTGTAGAAAAATTTTGCACACCAAAATACATATGTTGTGGGGATGGATTTGCCTACTTGCTGCTAATATAACTTAGACAAAACGTATAACTTACATTAATAATATACAATTTCGAACAAGCAAAGGCCGTTCACATAAGTTTGTATACAAATCTATGCATGCCTGCGTTGTACGTGTGAGCCACGCTCTTCGTCCCAAACTCAAAGAGCCGCTTAAAACTTAACAGAGCGATATGATAATTAGATAATTTGAAATCTCGCTCCGATCATGCTCCTCTGTTGTTGCTCATTTACGTTCACTCTATATTTTATGTGCGCGCTTTGCATGTCAATCATAAAGTTCAATAACCCTACTTCCTCCGCACACACTAAGTCAAAGCTAAAGGCTAAAGTACGTGTGAGTTTAGGCTATGCAATTCACTTAACTGCAGCCTCTTAGATATGTTTTGCTTTGATTCAGTGCGTGCGAAGAAGGCAGCGATACTACGCTCTTTTTTTGACTTGCAGAGCGCGCGTATACATAAGAGAGTGATCCGAAACCATGATACAAAATACCGATAACGCATTGCGCATAAATAGCTGTTTTGCGTGACGTCACATGTGACAGGTTGGGTATGATTTTCATATTGCATATGGCTGTTGATGCTGATCAAGAATATATCTACCTTTTATGGGGTCGGAGATGCTTCTTTTTGCCTGTTACATACTTATGCACAAAACAATTATACTCTTTTTTACCCATTTCAGGGTACATATAAATATAACTGTGAATGCAAAAGATTTGTTGTTGCTGTTTTTGTCGATCGCTTCAGGCTTATTATAAGCCGTTGTATGCACACACGAATTTGAAACAACAAAGGAGGACTAAGAGGAATGCGATTGGCTTAAGAGCATGAAAATGTGATATTGTTCTGTAGATGAGATCAATTCACATAAATAACAGTAACTCTTTCACTCTAAGGGAATTTTACAATTTTTACTTTAGTGTGCCATTTGCGCATTGCTTCATTTTATTTCTAAAAGTGATACAAGAATGAACATACAAAATTATTGGGGTGCTTTGCCTGCTACAGTTTTATATGCTTTCCCTGCCACAGTTTTATATGCAGCCGCTGCAGCCACAGCAGCAACAGTTTCAGCTATCTTCCTTCCAAATTTGGTGACACTAGCTCAAAGTTTAGGTGGGGGAAGGGGGGCTGGGCGAGCTATGGGTGGGTATGGCATCCAAATTATTCCTGCAGATCTTCTTGGATGTCAATTGCTATCTTCCTACCAAATTTGGTGACTCTAGCTCAAAAATTGTAAAAGGTTGGGGAAGGGTGCTGTGGGCGTTATGGGTGGGCCTGGCTACAAAATATCTTTGGCTGTCGCTACCAGTTATGGACGCGGCATCCAAAGTTTTGATGCAGTTTTTTGGGGATCGTCATCACCTATCTTGGCGCAAAATTTTGTGGCTGTAGCTCAAGAACTGAGGAAGATAAAGTCATTTCTGATTTGAAACTGCGGGAGGGCTGGGGGCGGAAGGGGTGGGCGTGTCTCCAAAACTTTAATGCAGATCATTGGGGTTCATTACTAGCTATCTTTCTACCAAATTCAGAGACTCTAGCTCAACAACTCTGAAAGATACACGCATTCCCGTTTTTAACGAAAAGTTGGGGCGGCTGGGGTTAGCTTGGGCGGTATGGGTAGGCGTGGCATCGAAAGTTTTGATGCAGTTTTTTGGGGATCGTCATCACTTATCTTGGCGCAAAATTTGGTGGATCGAGCTTAAAAACTGACGAAGTTATAGGCGTTTTTGAAAACCGCGGGGGGCTGGGAGCGGAATGGGTGGGCGTGGCTCCACAATTTTTCGGGGATGCCAGTAGCTATCTTCCTACCAAATTTGGTAGCTCTAACTGTAAGGGTGTGCCGAATAGGTGGATTTTGAGTTATCTAATTTATCAATTTGCCAGCCCCCCAGTTTTTGTAAAGCCCCAATCTTGACACTTTAATTTACTATGCCATAGATAAAAAGAATTGAAGAGTTTCAAGCCTTTAGCTTGAATTAAGTGGAAAAACGTTGCATTCATACAGACAGACGGACAGACAACATGACGGACATACTCCCAATATACTCTATACCTTCGATATCGAGTATAATGACGCGCCTGATTCTCTACCTCAATGGTGGCGTGGAAAAGAGAATGTTTTTTACTTTGCTTTAATATTTTGTGAAATATTTTCTGATTTATTTATTTTATATCTTCTGTTGCTAAAATTTATATAAACTATCCGCGCAGCGAAGTAAGCGGGCCACTTACTAGTAATTTATAAAGGCACAAAATATAAAGAAAAGTATTATGTTGCGGCTAATTTAAAAAATAAACAGCTGTTCAAAATTAATTCGTTAATTGTTAAAAATGAAAACCTATATGTAATATGCCAAAAAATTTATTTAAAACAATTTGAACGTCATTTTCATGCATTTGAAGTGGGGTCACCCTTTAAAAGAAATGGAAATACGCAGCATTTTAGATTTTATAAGCCCGCCTTTACATTTGTATCCTTTAAATAATAAAAAAAATTATTTTAGAATTAAGTACATTTAATAATTATAGCAAATAAATTAAATAATAAATGTTTTGTTGAAAAAAAAAATACTTATGATGTCTGACTTTTATTTTCCAATTAGAACATCTTTATTCAAGTACTGCAATACTTGAATCAAGTAATTGAATACTTTAATCAAGTAATTGGATACTTGATTCAATCCAGAATAAAAATACTTATATCAAGAATTTTCCGTACTCAATTTTCAAGTTTTGAAATACTTAAATTAAGTATTGCCATTCTTGGGTCAAGTACACTAATTCTTGAAACAAGAATAAAAATACTTAATTTAAGAATTTCATGAACTTACATTTTAAGTACTCGAAAACTTAAATCGAGTTCTAAAAGAACTTGAATCATGAACGGAAGAACTTAATTCAAGTTCGTAGAGAACTTAAATCAAGTAAAATACGAACTTAGGAAACCGTACTTGAAATAAGTACGACATTCTCGGATTCAGTAATTCCGTACTTTGTGAGAAATCAAGTACGAAATGTGGGGTTTTAAGTACGAAATACTTGATTTTTTCTATCAGTGCACGCCCACCAAAAACGGCCCCGGCCCCAGCCCCCTTCCCACCAACCCTTAACAAACTTTGAGCTAGTCACCAAATTTAGCAGGAAGATAGCTGGTGGCATCCCCATCTGTATCAGACAATCTTTGATGCAGCGTACACCCCTGCCGCATCCGTACCCCTTTGCAATCAGGTCTCCTTTTACCGACTGCAACGTTTCCACTTGTTTTTGTTTTGGTTGTGGTCAAAAAACCTGCAGAACAACACAGCGTACACATGCATACGCAAAGAACATGTATTGTAAATGCATGTGCACATATGTACACACCAACGAAATTCCTTGTAATCTGCCTTTGCAATTCTGTTTTGCATCAACGCACGAAAACATTTCTTTGTCGTTTCGCTGGTGTGCTTGCAAAGTCAATTTACAACCAACCGTGCCCACTATATTTTTCAGGAGAGTTTCACTCAAGAGCGAATTGTCATGTCTATAGAAGTGTATAGTCTTTGTGTAAGTGTATTTTGTGATCGGCCGCCTTGTTGAAATGTGTATATTTATTTATCTCTTTGTGTTGTGGCGGCCAGAATTTTATTTAGTTATATTTTGTTCTTGTTGGTTATGTGCATGTGCAAGTCCAGTGTTTAATGGAAATCAATTTTAATGGACAAAACATTTAACAAGTAGTAGATGGAGTTTTATACTATGCTGTTAAATATAAATAAAATATGTTGTGATTTTGGGCCCATCGTTGAAAATTCTTTTAGATAATTTAAGTGGAATAAAAGGCCGTTGTATTTCTTAATGGTTAAGTATTTTATTTAACCATCAATTTTCTCCTACGTCGTTTCGGCTTATATTAAGCCTTCTTCAGGGAGCCTGCATAAAATTTTTTGTTTTTAAATAAAGTACAAAAAACAGAGTATAAAGAACAATCACTTATGAATACACGCATACATACATCTTTTACACTAAAAACATTACAGCATTGTCATCACATTTAAATTAAAATTAATATTGCACTTTTTTCCATCGACGTTGTTCGTTTTTGTCCGTTTTGAATGTTTGCTGCTGTGGTCATCTGTAATTACTGTCGAATAAATGTTGTTTGTCTGTTCTAAGTCTTCTTTGTGGTTTACAGCGTTCATGCTGCTTTGTTGTATTCGTAAGCTTTCTAGCGTCAGTCTCGTTCTCTCTCTCCGTTCAATGTCCAACAGTTTAGCGTTTTCGAAGTCAGCTGTGTGACCTGTTGTTGTTGTGTGCTGTGCAAGTGCTGTGGTCATTTTTCCCTTTTTCGCATCCCCTCGGTGTTCGTTGAGTCTCGCTCCAAACGCTCTCTTGGTTGTACCGATATAGACTCCGTTACATCGCTCTCCCTCTCTTCCCATGCAGCTGATTTGGTAGATGACGTTTTGTTGTTGTTCTTTGTCGATCTTGTCTTTCGTATTCGTAAACAATCTACGTGTATTTTTGTGCGCTTTATATGCATATGTTAGGTGTTTGGTAGCATCAGCTGGCATAATTTTCGCGAGTGTTTGTTTGTTAGTTAAATGTTCTATATATGGTATGCTCACGTATTGGTTCATTTTTTCCTCCGCATTGTCGTTGTGTGCTTTTAAGATTTTGTTATTTTTGTTTGCGATTTCTAGTATTACGTTGTCCACTAATCGTTCCGGGTAGCTGTTCTTTAGTAATATCGATTTTAATTTTATATATATTTCGGGCCTGTGTTGTTCGTCGCTCAGTGTGTATGCTTTTCTGATCATGTTTTTTGCAGTGTTTATTTTTTGGCTCATAGGTTGGTGTGAGTGGAAACTCATAATCCTATTTGACGCGATCGTCTTGGTATACCATTTGAATCCGATGTTTTCCCCATTTCTTGTTAGTTCCGTGTCAAGATAAGCAATTTTGTTTTTAAGTTCCTTTTCCATTGTGAATTGTATTCTTGTGTGTTGCTTATTGAGTGTGTCAAGTATGTGTTGTGCATCCTTTTCTTTTAATATGCATATGATGTCGTCTACGTACTTGTATATATGTTTAATGTGTATGTTATTTTTGGTTAAGTCCTGTATTGCGTTGTCTAATATCTTGTCTAGTACAATGTTCGCTATGGTGGGGGAGATGGGGTTGCCCATGGGCATACCAAAAATCTGGTGGTAAGTTTTGTTGTTGTATGTCAGGTAGTTATTATCAATTAGAATGAAGTCAAGTATTTCCTTAAACTTTTTCTTTGGTATCCGTGTGTGTTCTGTGATATCCGTCCATCTTCCCATTATGGTTTGTATGTCGGCATTACGTGTATAAATATATATGTATGTCGTACGCTTTGCTCTGGCCAACAGCTGTTTGTGCGTTTGTATGTGTTAGATAAATTTTGTGTGGTAATTTTATATGTTTAAAATAATATGCGCGTATATATGTATGTACAAATAAGTACAACTTGTGGCTTCGTTATGTTTGGAACTTGTAAAAGTATTTAATTCTTATTGATCTGTGCGTGTTTAAGAAGCGGAAATCCGTTTCTTTTTTGCAAGTGTACGAACCTTTTTTATGACTTTGCTTGTGCGAATTTGTTTTGTTTTTGTATTCTCTTGTGCGACAATCAGGCGGCAGGGCAAATCAGTCAGTAAGGGATGTTGTACTGTTGTGCTTGGCCCACCTCCCAGCTTACGCACCTCTTCGGTCAATCTTAAAATGTTTTGAGTTTCCTCTTGGTATCTTTGATAATTTTTCTGGTCTTCTCAATGGTTGCTAGAGTCGGAGCTAGCAAGTGATAAAGGTTGGAGGAGGAAGTGTGAGACAGGTATGCAAAAACATGATCCGCAAGCCAAAAAAAACCCCAAATTAAATATATAAGCTTTGTTATGAGATTCTGCTCGTTTTTGTTATGGTGGATATACCTCAAGGGGAAACCAGCCAATAAATGGTTAATGCGCCGCATGTAGTACCTCTATGGTGGTGTAGAAAACTGCATTTATCATAAGTTAAGATACAAAAATAATATACACCAATGACATTCCACTCATTGAAAACTGTGACTCGTTAATAATCAGAACCACTTACTACTAATCTTTGCTGATCTAATTGGGTTTTTCTGGGTTTTTCCCAATCCACGCAACAAATGTTGGACCACTAGTTTTGTTGTTGAATTTCCCAGAGCGTTAGCTTTTTATTTTTTTTTTTACTCAATTTATTTTCAGTCTTAAACATATTTTTATATATTTCTAATTTGAATTCTATAATTTAATAATTTATTCTATATTTAATGTTAATAAGTTTTGATTTTGTGACAACTGATCATAGTTGACAATAAATAAATAAATAAAATTAAATAAAAAATAATTGTGTGTCGAAAAAATATCATATATAATTATACTCGATACCGAAGGTAAAGAGTATATTGGGTTTGTGCAATGTCCGTCATGGTGTCTGTCCGTCTGTCTGTTTGTATGAACGCAACTTTTTTCCACACCCTTCAAGCTAGAGACTTGAAACTTTGCAATTGTCTTTATCTAGGGCCGGTACAGATAAAGTGTCAAGATTGGGGTTCTACGATAACTGGGAGGCTGGCAAATCGATAAATTCGACAACTCAAAATCGATAAATCCACCGTTTCCGCACACCCTTACAGTTAGAGCTACCAAATTTGGTAGGAACATAGCTACTGGCATCTTCAAAAATTGCATCAAAAAATTTTGGGGCCATGCCCACCCATTCCGCCCCCAGCCCCACCGCAGTTTGAAATCAGAAACGCCTATATCTACCTCAGTTTTTGAGCTACAGCCACCAAATTTTGCGCCAAGATAGGTGATGACAATCCCCAAAAAAATGCATCAAATGGATGCCACGCCCACCCATACTGCCCTAGCCGCCGCCAACCAACCTAACGCTTCGCTAAAAACGGGAATGCGTGTATCTTTCGTGGTGTTTGAGCTAGAGTCGCCAAATTTGGTGCGAAGATATGTATGAGCAGCAAAATAAATCGCTCTTAAATAGTCACAGGGATGACTTAATCAATATTATTATTGAAGAGGTCTTTTTAAACAACATTAATTTAAAAGTTAATGATTTTCGTGTTGTTTTTAATTAAATTTGTTCTATTTTTCCGAGCGAAAATTTGTTGATACAAAAACATCACTTACATTATACAAAACTTTTTGGTCCATTAAAGCCTAAGCACCATTTTCTTGTGCATTATATTTCAGCCATCAGGAAATGTGGGCCTTTAAAGGATATTTGGTGCATGCGCTTCGAAGCGAAACACAAAGAAGCAAAAATCTATTTTCAGAATATTACTTGTCGGATAAATCCCCCTCACACATTAGCCTTAAAATCGAGCTTTAAGTTTTCTAAATTTTTAATTGATCATAGTAAGTCGATTGAGCAAGTTTTGGAGTATAAATCTGGTTTAAACATAGATTTAACTAAAGAAGAATTTTTTCCTAACATAATCAATGCACATGAAGTGAATATTAATTATAAGGATTGCCTTGTAAGCAATGAAATAATTTATAAAGGCACAAAATATAAAGAAAAGTATTATGTTGCGGCTAATTTAAAAAATAAACAGCTGTTCAAAATTAATTCGTTAATTGTTAAAAATGAAAACCTATATGTAATATGCCAAAAAAATTTATTTAAAACAATTTGAACGTCATTTTCATGCATTTGAAGTGGGTCACCCTTTAAAAGAAATGGAAATACGCAGCATTTTAGATTTTATAAGCCCGCCTTTACAATTGTATCCTTTAAATAATAAAAAAAATTATTTTAGAATTAAGTACATTTAATAATTATAGCAAATAAATTAAATAATAAATGTTTTGTTGAAAAAAAAAATACTTATGATGTCTGACTTTTATTTTCCAATTAGAACATATTTATTCAAGTACTGCAATACTTGAATCAAGTAATTGAATACTTTAATCAAGTAATTGGATACTTGATTCAAGTATACAAATTCTTGAATCCAGAATAAAAATACTTATATCAAGAATTTTCCGTACTCAATTTTCAAGTTTTGAAATACTTAAATTAAGTATTGCCATTCTTGGGTCAAGTACACTAATTCTTGAAACAAGAATAAAAATACTTAATTTAAGAATTTCATGAACTTACATTTTAAGTACTCGAAAACTTAAATCGAGTTCTAAAAGAACTTGAATCATGAACGGAAGAACTTAATTCAAGTTCGTAGAGAACTTAAATCAAGTAAAAAACGAACTCAGGAAACCGTACTTGAAATAAGTACGACATTCTCGGATTTGATTTTTTCTATCAGTGCACGCCCACCAAAAACGGCCCCGGCCCCAGCCCCCTTCCCCTACCCTTAACAAACTTTGAGCTAGTCATCAAATTTAGCAGGAAGATAGCTGGTGGCATCCCCATCTGTATCAGACAATCTTTGATGCAGCGTACACCCCTGCCGCATCCGTACCCCTTTGCAATCAGGCCCCTTTTTACCGGTTTTAATACTGGTATCGAGTATATCGCAGTCGGTTGCGGCCGACTGCAACGTTTCCACTTGTTTTTGTTTTGGTTGTGGTCAAAAAACCTGCAGAACAACACAGCGTACACATGCATACGCAAAGAACATGTATTGTAAATGCATGTGCACACACACACCAACGAAATTCCTTGTAATCTGCCTTTGCAATTCTGTTTTGCATCAACGCACGAAAACATTTCTTTGTCGTTTCGCTGGTGTGCTTGCAACCAACCGTGCCCGCATATATTTTTCAGGAGAGTTTCACTCAAGAGCGAATTGTCATGTCTATAGAAGTGTATAGTCTTTGTGTAAGTGTATTTTGTGATCGGCCGCCTTGTTGAAATGTGTATATTTATTTATCTCTTTGTGTTGTGGCGGCCAGAATTTTATTTAGTTATATTTTGTTCTTGTTGGTTATGTGCATGTGCAAGTCCAGTGTTTAATGGAAATCAATTTTAATGGACAAAACATTTAACAAGTAGTAGATGGAGTTTTATACTATGCTGTTAAATATAAATAAAATATGTCGGCATTGCGTGTATAAATATATATGTATGTCGTACGCTTTGCTCTGGCCAACAGCTGTTTGTGCGTTTGTATGTGTTAGATAAATTTTGTGTGGTAATTTTATATGTTTAAAATAATATGCGCGTATATATGTATGTACAAATAAGTACAACTTGTGGCTTCGTTATGTTTGGAACTTGTAAAAGTATTTAATTCTTATTGATCTGTGCGTGTTTAAGAAGCGGAAATCCGTTTCTTTTTTGCAAGTGTACGAACCTTTTTTATGACTTTGCTTGTGCGAATTTGTTTTGTTTTTGTATTCTCTTGTGCGACAATCAGGCGGCAGGGCAAATCAGTCAGTAAGGGATGTTGTACTGTTGTGCTTGGCCCACCTCCCAGCTTACGCACCTCTAATTTAAGGCTTGTCACTTCTTCGGTCAATCTTAAAATGTTTTGAGTTTCCTCTTGGTATCTTTGATAATTTTTCCGGTCTTCTTCTCAATGGTTGCTAGAGTCGGAGCTAGCAAGTGATAAAGGTTGGAGGAGGAAGTGTGAGACAGGTATGCAAAAACATGATCCGCAAGCCAAAAAAAACCCCAAATTAAATATATAAGCTTTGTTATGAGATTCTGCTCGTTTTTGTTATGGTGGATATACCTCAAGGGGAAACCAGCCAATAAATGGTTAATGCGCCGCATGTAGTACCTCTATGGTGGTGTAGAAAACTGCATTTATCATAAGTTAAGATACAAAAATAATATACACCAATGACATTCCACTCATTGAAAACTGTGACTCGTTAATTTTGTCTAATCGCAACCACTTACTACTAATCTTTGCTGATCTAATTGGGTTTTTCTGGGTTTTTCCCAATCCACGCAACAAATGTTGGACCACTAGTTTTGTTGTTGAATTTCCCAGAGCGTTAGCTTTTTAATTTTTTTTTTACTCAATTTATTTTCAGTCTTAAACATATTTTTATATATTTCTAATTTGAATTCTATAATTTAATAATTTATTCTATATTTAATGTTAATAAGTTTTGATTTTGTGACAACTGATCATAGTTGACAATAAATAAATAAATAAAATTAAATAAAAAATAATTGTGTGTCGAAAAAATATCATATATAATTATACTCGATACCGAAGGTAAAGAGTATATTGGGTTTGTGCAATGTCCGTCATGGTGTCTGTCCGTCTGTCTGTTTGTATGAACGCAACTTTTTTCCACACCCTTCAAGCTAGAGACTTGAAACTTTGCAAATGTCTTTATCTAGGGCCGGTACAGATAAAGTGTCAAGATTGGGGTTCTACGATAACTGGGAGGCTGGCAAATCGATAAATTCGATAACTCAAAATCGATAAATCCACCGTTTCCGCACACCCTTACAGTTAGAGCTACCAAATTTGGTAGGAACATAGCTACTGGCATCTTCAAAATTGCATCAAAAAATTTTGGGGCCATGCCCACCCATTCCGCCCCCAGCCCCACCGCAGTTTGAAATCAGAAACGCCTATATCTACCTCAGTTTTTGAGCTACAGCCACCAAATTTTGCGCCAAGATAGGTGATGACAATCCCCAAAAAAATGCATCAAATGGATGCCACGCCCACCCATACTGCCCTAGCCGCCGCCAACCAACCTAACGCTTCGCTAAAAACGGGAATGCGTGTATCTTTCGTGGTGTTTGAGCTAGAGTCGCCAAATTTGGTGCGAAGATAGCTGGTAACGATCCCCAAAGATCTGCATCAAAGTTTTAGAGCCACGCCCACCCATTCCGCTCCCAGCCCCCCGCAGTTTGAAATCAGAAACGCCTATATCTACCTCAGTTTATGAGCTAGAGCCACCAAATTTTGTGCCAAGATAGGTGATGACGATCCTAAAAAAAATGCATCAAAATTTGGATGCCGCACCCACCCATACCGCCCTTGCCCACCTCAGCCGCCCCAACTTTTCGTTAAAAGCGGAAATGAGTGTATCGTTCATGGTGTTTGAGCTACAGTCTCCAAATTTGGTAGGAAGATAACTGGTAGTGACCCCCAAAGATATCTTGGAGCCACGCCTACAAAAGCCCCATTCCCCAACTTTTAAAAACTTTGAGCTAGAGTCACCAAATTTGGTAGGAATATTGCAATTGGCATTCCACAAAGATCTGCATCAAAAATTTGGATCCACACTTATAGAAAAAAGCCGTGCTAAAATTAAGTACGAACGTACATGAATTGAGTATTTGCGATTCTAGAATTTCATTCTTGATTTAAGTATGAAATACTTGAAATGAGTATACAAAAACTTAAATCAAGAACGAAATACTTGAAATAAGTTTAAAAATACTTAAATCAAGTATAAAGGTTCTTATAATAAGAATAAGTGAACTTGAATCAAGTATAAGTACAGGAATACTAAAATCGAGAACGAAATTCTTGATTCAAGTACGAGTTGCGGGTTCAAATACCACCAGCGGATTTTTATACAAATTTTTTTTTCATATTTTTGTCCGTTGAGAAAATATTTTATGTACATATGGATATGATTTCTTGTTTGTTTTGCTTAGTATATGGTATATATATATGTATAAGTACATACATATGTAGATTATTGTAGAAAACAAAAAATTAATGAGTGTTCGAACTCACTAGCGATGTGTTAACACATTTCTTTTTGTTACGCATCATTCTTGTTGCTAAACAGCAGAGCTGCGTGACTCGACCGTCTGCTTTTCTGCCGCTACACCAATACCATTATACTCATTTGCAGGCAGAGACAATTGTTGTACAACAACTACATATTATTTCACTGCAGCTCAACGTCTGTGTGACCACTTTGTGTGAGTTACGGCAGCGAGGTTTGCATGTATGAAACTGTTGGTTTTTGCTACCCGCGCTTATAGATGTTAACACATCAAAAAATGCGATGTTAGTTTGCGTAAAAAATGAGAGTGATAAGAGAGCGCTTGGAAAAGATATACTGCTTTAATTTTTGTTCGGTTTTCTTCGTTCAATTTATCTGTGGTTGTTGTAACTTAAGATTACCCAATACCAATAACCAAGTACAGTGCATTTAAAGGGCACACATACACTCATGACGTGTTTGATGTTTTTATTTGGGTCTATTTAAACGAGATCGTTCTCTTGATGCACAAAACCCCCCCTCGTACATTACCTTTGTACATACATACATATGCACATACGACCAAGTTTTCTTGCACTGAGCTTGGACATCGCTAGTATAAATTAAATTAAAATAAGAAAAGCCTCACAACGTTTACATACATATGCACATGTATAGTATATATCATAACATTTTGTGACGAATATTAAACTTTATGTACAATAAAGGACAAAAGTAATTTGACATTAAAAAAAATGCATATTTTGTACATGTATTCACTACATATACATATATGTATGTATGAACGGTTCTTTAATGTATTTCTGAGTATTTAGGGCCGAGTCTAACGTTTTTGCATTCCGTTTTGCTCTATTTGCTCTTTTGTTCAGTCAAGAGATGGGCACGTGACAGCTAGTTCGTGTAATAGCACTGCGTGTGCAGGCTTACACAACTACATTCATTACGGGCTCGTGAGTGTCGGGTCGAAAATATTTGTTACGTTCCACCTCTAGTATACAATTTGTATAAAATGTAACGCATGCACGGCGCTTCTAACGGTAAATCTCTACGTCGCGGTAGTCGAACACAAGGCATATTTAACTAGGTAGCCACCAGTGATGTCATTTTTTTCTGAGCAAAAAAAGCTGGATCAACGAAAAACAAAAGCTAAAAAAAGCGGAATCTGAGGAAAAAAAAGTTAAGAAAAAAGCTGATGTTTGTTTTTCATTAATAAAGACAAACTTTCTTATATAACAAAAAATTAAATTTACTTATTATGTACATAAATTTACATTAAACGAAAATTATAGTATATTTAATACATCGTCAATGCTTTCTGTATCATCGCTCGGATAATAGTCTCTTTGTACTATTGTGTTTAGGCAGCTGGGTGGTAGTTGATAGTCAAAACAGCACTTATTGTACCGGCTCAGTCCGTACCTTAAATTTTAAGTAAATTAATTTATAATTTAAAAATAAATTTAAATACGGACCTTATACTTAAAATGGCGTTTAACGTTTCAACGTTAATCCTGTTTCGAGTTTTTGTTTTTACCAAACTCACTTGGCTAAAAACCCGCTCGACTTCGGCATTCGACCAAGGCAGTGACAGCATTTGCAGAGCAACTAAAGCCAATTCATAAAATCGTCAGTTTCCGCCAGAATCCCGGTATTTTAAAACTTCATTCCAGAACTTGACAGTGTCCTCGACATTTTCCCATTGTACAAGAGTACATAATGTCATTGTACTGCCGTTCAATTTGATCAAAGTTGGGAGTACCAAAGTACTCCACGATTGGACTGATGCTGTTTTTTTTAATTTTCAAAATATTTTCAACAGAAAAAGAATCAATCTGTTTCAATGTATTAAAATTGTCCGGCAACCTGAAATTGAATAAAAATGTATTGTGAAGTAGGCCAATGGCAGGCCTCCCTCACATTAGTATAGAATATTAGTAAATAGTATATATAAATGAAGTATATGAAATAGTAAGAGTCAAGAATGAAATATGTTATCACAATGTAATTAGCGCATTAACATCTAGCGTTTAACAGAGATTTAGCATAAGAGCCGAGCAGCCGGGAGAGTGAAGGTCGGGCACGAACTCGTGACCCACGATGCGATCCACAGCGCAAGAAGAGGTGCGACGACGCTGAGGGCGAGAACAGCGTAGGCAGTCGGCGATCGGAGTTAAAAAAAGTCGCGCGTGCCGGCGGCAAAGTGCGTGACAGAGTGTGAAACGGAAAACGAACGTGGATAGTACTGCTGACGGCAGAGCGCGCAAGGAGTTATAATAAGTTTGCAGAGTAATCGAGTTTGGAAATTAGCGTTTAGTTCAGAGCACTTATAATAAGAAATCGTACGTATAGTCGTTAAGATCATATTCTAAGACTTTTGAATCGTTTTGGAGGCGAGAATAAAGCCACGCTAATATTCCCACTAACACCAACGCAAGTTTTCTTGATTTCTCTTTTCTGTCGGTTTGCAGTGTTCGCCGAATGCGAACACTCACACACGTAAGTATAACGGAGTGATACTCTGACCTCGTCGAGAACGGAGTTTACGCGATCAGTGGCACGTTTGGGCTGCAGTGAATCCAGTGACAAACCACCCTGACACGTAGCTCACACTTGCCCCTCAACTTCGCGAAGCGTCTTGCAATTATAAATTTCTTGTGACGCGGAGCCTGGCCGGACTAAGCTATACCCCGGCCATAGCTTCTTTACAGTATTTGTTACAACAAATAAATAAAAATAAAGAATATTAGTACCTTTGCTTCAACTGTTTGGCCAGCTCTACTACAAAACCAGTACAGCATTCTCTTATTTCTTTCTCTTCGAAGGATGCTTCAATGCTTTGATTTCTTTTTCAAAGTCATAGCCGAGGTATAAATCGGTTTTGACGTGTTTTTCAAAATCATCGTCATTAATAATGTCTACTTCACTATCAGGAGGAATTATTTTTTGTCTTAATGATCTGATAGCGAATATTAGATCATTTAAAAGCTTCGTCGCATTACCCGAATTGTTTTGATAGCATTTGTTGATTTTTTGCATATCTTGCAATATCGGCTTCAAAAACAGCAAGTACAAATGGATTTTGTTGTCACAGAACGATTCATACAGGATTTTAGCAGTTTTGCATTTTTCATTCGTAGCAGCAATTCCAAAATGAGTTTTAAGCCACTGGTCCAAAATTCGTGTAACTGCCATTTCAACAGACAACCATCTGTTGTCACAAACCCTTGGAATTTTAAGAGGAGCCTTTTGGTAAAAAATACGCTAATTAATATTTTTATAATAACCAATAATTGGAACAATCACTTCTACATACATTAAACACTTCCTATGGGTAAACAATCACTTGGCATTAGTAGAAACTAAATTTTTGGATCGATTCAGAAATATTAATACATAAAAAGGTTGACTATACACATGTAAAACAGATATAATTATTGTTACTAAATATACAGGGGTGCCACAGAAAACGCTTCCGCCCGAGTTTCACAGCAATTTAATTCCACGGTGCCACAGACCAAAACGCTCACTAGTTTTGAGCGGAAGAAAAACGTCGCAAAAACCCTAAAATCTGATGCTGCCACCTAGTCCGATACTGATTTTTTGATGTCAGAGTCAGCAATGCCACATTACTTGAACAGAATTCGGAGTAATGTATTTTAAAAAAATATATATGGAACCACTTCGGTTTTCCTTTAATTAAGCATTAAAAAAATACCTATTTGAAGTTAGAACAATTTTAAGTGCAAAATTCTTTTACTTGTTGTGCAATTTGTGAAAACATTTGTGGGCATTTGTAATTCTGCCATGTGGCAACGCCTTAAAAGCGGCATCATCTGAAAAATGACAGAGCCAAAACAAACAAAGAAAGAAGAAGAAAACGCGCTCAACATGTAAGTAAATTTAATTTGTTTTCGTAACTATTTTACAATGTGATTTTTCAAGGGGAAAACATCGCAACCCACGTCAGGACAAAACATTTTGTGATTTCATGAAGAAGCACCCGGACATTGCCCGCAATTTCACCAAAGGGGACAGGGTGGCTGTAGCGGCAGCTTGGGATAACTTGGCGCTCCAGCTGAACACGCTAGGCCCACCAATCAAACCTGCGGAGGAGTGGCGAAAAGTAAGTAGCTTGTCTTGTAGAAGGCAACAATAATGACCATTGTTTATAACAGTCTTGGAAAGACTGGAAGGTGGCAATTAAAAAAAAAATCACCCATAACAAAAAGGAGACCAGGGCAACAGGCGGCGGGCCCTTCAATATGTTGCAGCTCCCAGCGATTGAAGTGGAAATTGCTGAACTGTGCCATCTTTATGAGGCGGTTGATGGGGTGACGGGCGCCATAACATTTGGCATCTTGCAGCCAACAGATGAAATAATTGAAGATAAATACGATGGTACGTTCTTAATTAATTGATTATTTAAAAGTTATCGAATTAATTTGCAATTTACTTTAAGAAACTACCCCAAAAAGGCAGAAGATGGATGTTGCAAGTTCCAGCAAAAAGGAAGCTGCAACAGAAAACCGGCTGGCTGCAATGGTGGCGGAAGAACACATTTTGCTCAGCCAAATGAAAAACGAGCTGGAAGAAATTAAAAAGACTAATCAAGAGATTTTGGAGGAGCAAAAAAAAACCAACTTAATTTTAGAAAGATTAGTGTTAGCAATGGAAACAAAATTTAAATAAAATTATTAAGAAACAACAAAATAAAGCATATTTTTTAATCAAAATTCCAAAGTACATAAATAAAACGTCAATGTATTCTTAAAGAAGCTGCTATGTCGTCTCGAATTTGTGAAGTTGTTTCCTGCTGATTTGAATTTGATAAAGAATCAAATTCTGCGCGTGGTTCAGGAACTTCAGCAATACCAAAATCCTCATCCTCATGTTCGCGGCATAAATTGTGAACAGCACAGCAAACATTTATAATGCATGAGACCCTTAAGGGGCTGTACAAAAGGATCTCTTGGAGTAATCGGAATCGGCTTTTAATTACTCCAAAAGTTCTCTCGATTACATTTCTTGCAGAAGCATGGCGAAGGTTGAAAGTGTGTTGGTTCGAGCCTTGTGTTGGATTTCTGTAGGGCGTTAACAGAAAGTGCTCCAAGGGATAACCCGAGTCCCCAAGGAGCCAATTGCCACGTGAACCACTTTCATACTGCTCCTGGAAAAAAGACCTGGCTTCGCTTTGACTCCAAGCGCAAGAGTCATGAGTTGCTCCAGGCTTCGAAGCATCCACATAAAGGACTTTAAGATCGTAATCACATATCTATGGAAACCAATATTTAATGGTTAATTAAGCGTTTAGGATAACAAAAGTTTAACATAAACGAGTTCCACAACACAAACATAACAAAACAGACAATCGAGTTAACAACTCACCTCTACACATTTAAAAGTAAACAAATAAAAAAAATCTGACTTACTACCATTGCATTAATGCTAAAATACCTCTTTCTATTAAAATAAACCTGTTCGGCACTGCTGGGCTTCATTATCTTGAAGTGGGTGCCATCGATGCAGCCAACTACTCCAGGAATGCTATACTTTTGGTAGAAATTCTGTTTGCATTTCGTTAGCATTTCCTCCGATCTATTCAATTGAATAAATCGCGGGCAAAGTTTTTTTTCCAGCAATGGAAGTATAATCCAAAGGGTTTTTCCAACAGATTGCCTCGACATTGACAAATCCGTGTCCTTCCCTATCGCTCGTTGAAACGACCCAACTCCTAGAAAACGCAATGCAGTCGCCAATTGCAGGATTGGTGAAATCGAAGAAGATGGTATATCTCCCTCGATTATATTGAGGATCTTTCGGAAGGTCCTCTTGTCAACACGATAATTATACCGGAAACTATTGAAGTTAAATTAATTATCATAAGATAATGAAGAAAGGCAGAAAACCACATACGTATCGTCAGATTGCGAAAACGGATCAGATGCGCATCTGAGAAGCCTTCGCTGCATGGTTTCTTTCCTAATTTTCTGCCGCCGGAGCTCTTCTATGGCCAATAATCTCGCTAACGGCATATTCAATTTAAAACAACTTCTTTTTAAAACAATTTGGGGATGATTTATGAACAGCTGATTGCTGTCAGGCGGAAATTGTTGCCAGACAGTTGGCAGATAGCTTCTAGAGTTGCCGAATATCTTTTAATTGTTGTCCCGCCAAAATTTAAATGTTTTCTTGTGTGTTTATTTGCTAAAAGCAATCAACTTCTGTACAAAAACATTAAAAAAGGTTAATAAAATATGAAACCAGTTGAGAGCCCCTTATTCTGATATGTTTAGACTGCAAAAGGTGCTAAACAAACACTTGGCTAATTTAATCTGGCGTGCTGTCAACCCTTAGCAGCCAAGACCGAATAGGTTTGTGTCCTAACTAAAAGAATGAAATCATTCGGTAATCTGTGGCACCGTGAAATTGTTCGGGCGGAATTGCTACGAGCGGAATTCAATTCTACTAGCGTTTTCTGTGGCACCCCTGATACCTTTTCGTTATTAATACACTCATATATTTTTTTATATAAAGATTGGCGAATCGAGCTTTTCGAAAACCAATTATAGGTTTCGTAAATCAGAAATTCCAAATCGTCTGGAAAGAAGTGCTTACAAGCGTAGTTTACAGCCAATTGCACCGAATGACAAACGCACTTGATTAGTATAAGAGATGGTGCATCCTTCTTCAATTGTGTGTAAACGCTGTTCTTGTTCCCAATCATTACACTTGCGTTATCTGTTCCAATGCCGATTAATTTCTTTATATCTAGTTTCAAACGCTTTAACTCCTGTCTGAGACCGTCTGCGATGGACAATGCGTCCCCGCCTTCTAGCTTAACTAAGCTTAAAAATGTAGAAACTACTACTCCACGTTCTATAGAGAAGTAGTTAATGACCACATCTAAACATTCACCCTTATTCTCGTTGTCGTCGTCGACGTCAAACGTTGTCGTCTGACGACGACAAACGAAATTTGGTATTCTCGTAGTCGTCATCGTTACCTATCGACAACTATCGTCACATAATCGGTATTCTGTAAGTAAAATTGACATTGATATTGTCTTGACACGACTCTGTTTTTGTCGTTGAGATTTTTTGTGACGACTGACAACGACTGTGCAACAAATTAATTTGCTTTGCGAAATAAAAATGAAAATTACAAATTCCAAACAATTTGAAAAACTTGTTGAAGAGTTAGAAAAAAATCCATCTCTTGCAAAAGGATTCCGCAGAGGAACTCTTCCATCCAACTTCAATGAGGATTGGAAGAACATTGGAAATTTATTAAACGCGTTTGGACCGCCAATAAGAAATGGCGATGGCTGGCAGAAGGTATATTTTCGCATTGCATCGCATTAGATTTTTCGCGATTTTAAGAACTTTATTAAATTTTAGGTTTGGAGAGATTTAAAGTTTAAGGTGAAAAAAAAAAATGATTAACAATAAAGTGTGAATGGTGCTTTTGCGATAGAACTATCGATAACGAGACGTCGTCGTCACAAGTCCGTTACAGAATACCGAAATAGCATCGAAGTGATAAAATATATATGTGATGTGACAACGACTCTAAATTGACAACGACGACGACAACGGGAATAAGGGTGATTAATTTTGAATAATATACATATGTAGAGACATTAAAGTACGTAATTTAAAACAAGTTTATAGTTTTATGTCGAATGAATGTACAATATATGTAATATATAATATAATTAATAATTAATAATAATTAAAAATTATAATTAATATATAATATATGTACATATGTACATATATATATTTGTATATTATTATCTCACCAAGTAATTTTGTAACGCTAACATCTGTGGTTTCGTCCAAAAGTAAACTAAATTTGGAGCCGCCAATGTCCTTATGTAGGTCTTCGTTAAAGTGGGGAGCCAATGCATTTTGAATTATATATGTGCATTTTGTGCGGTGGAGCTTTATTTTCGACGCGGTGTTGCTGTCATTAAACTTTTTTTGGCAAAGTTCACTTAAATGATTCACAGGGGCGATTGCGCTATGCTGAGCAACAAATAGGCAAAGCGCTGCCTCCTGCTCAATTGTTTTTGTAGGCAATAGAACAAAATTTATTTTATTCTTTTGCACAAAGCCCTTCATTGAGCTGGTGTGCTTTTTTGTAGCACTATGTGCACGCAAATCACTTAATTTTGCAGTTATGCTGCATTTACAATAACTGCAAAAAACCCGAGTTAAGTCTGTGGGATCCTTCCTCATCCACTCCTTAAACTCCGTGCTCTGCAGCCAGACATCTCGGACTTTTTGTTTATACACTTCTTTTGGCATCGTCAATTTATTTTCTTTTCTTTCGCAAACGAATTTCACAATGTTAGCGATGGAAGACGCGCCAATTTAGGTGCGAATATTTGAGGGAAATTATTCGATAAAAGTAAATATCGATACTTTGGCGATGGAAATACATTTTTAACATTTCAACCGCCAAACTCAATTAAAACAACTCTCAAAGTTAAGCAGAAGTAAAATTTAAAAAAAGCTGCTTAAGTTTGCTACAAAAAAAATCTAGATTTCCCGCTGCCCGCTGTTTTCAAATTTTACCCGCAATCGCACTTCAAAAAAATCCAAATCTGACGGGAAAAAAGCGGAAATGACATCACTGGTAGCCACACTCGCTCTTCGTTACGCCTTAGCAATGTGAGAGGGAGAAAGGAATATCATGCTGTCGTCAACACAATGAAATGTGTGAGCGCATGCATTTGTATATATGTACATATGTACATATTTGTGTGCTAGTTTTCCTGCAAGACCAAAATGAATGAAAAAATGTTACAAACCAAATGCAAATTTTAATTAATATGCTTATTTCTTATATTTGCTTATAACATAATTTTGAAAATTTTTTTGTTGCCAACAACTTTTTGTTTTTGCTTTTGAAGTTTTATTTTTTTGTTCAAATATTTTATACTACTACATTTGACGAATTCACGTTTAAATAAAATATTGTTCCAAATTACCAAGAATATATTTTCGCAACCTAAATTTAAAGTCAGTAGGCGAAGGATGGTCATGAAGGCCACCCTTCGACCTCATTGCGCCAAAAAAATTTTCGAGGAGATCTTGCGATAATCTGCAAGTTATTATATATTTTTTGCCATACCGCTCTGACAAAAAAGCATGCATTTGCTGAAGCGATGCGTTGCTAATTTTGATTCCCTTCTGAAAGGGCATACATTTTTTCATTGGAAATTCCTGAGATTGTGAATGTGCCTTAAAATTTGGAACGATTGGTAGGTTTACAAAATCTGTCATTTTGCTTAACAGTTGTTGCTGTGTGTCCAGTGAACAGCCATATGGTTGTTTTGCTGGCATACAATTATAATTGAGTTGTGCAAACTTCGAATTAAACAAATCAAACCAATCATTGACCAGCTTGACGAACGCAGCTGTTTCCAAGGCGTTGTCCACATCCTTTCCCATAGAATTACAGCGTAAGATAGCATTCGCTGTGGTGTTTGACAAAAGTTGGGTTGCCAACTTAACACGCTGCCGACCAGAACTTTGGACGTGAAGGTGTTCGTCCGAAATTTTCCAAAGAATGGACATATCTGATGAGCCGCAGTGTTGCATCGCTTGCTTAATTGACTCAGATGTCAAATGTGTTCCGTCCCAAACGATTTCAGCATCTAAATAGTGGTTACGTAGCAGTTTTATAAGATGTGGCACATCTGCAAATATGAACACCTTCAGCTCTGCATTAGACGGATGCTCAAACCATGTTTTGTCTGAAAAATAGCATTTAAAACAAGTGCAATATATAATATAAATAATTGCATCCTCTGTAATGGTCGCTGCCGAGAATTTCAATTTTTGTTTATTTTTCCCTTTTATCGTAAGTCTGGTTTACGATAAAAACATTTGGTGTTGCTTGGTTTGTGAAAAGCCTAAGCAAACATGTTGCGAAGCTTTTGCTCTCAACATTCTGTCTGCGTGCGCAACAATGTTGCTGGCCATGCGTTAAACTGTCACGATAAGCGCAGCATAATTATGCATGCTTCAGACAGTAAAAAGCTTAGAATCAACATAAAAGCTTGGTTTATATATGTCGCGAGTGCAACATAATTAAGCCGCACTCAGAAATTCTGTAACGCAATCCACCTCAGCGTTCAAGCTTTTTTCATGACGTGTTTGCCTATAAAAGTGCCACGTTGTCTAATCTCTGCCTCTTTTGCTGATCGGTTTTATATAAAGTTAATCTCCACGTCCGTTAGCGCCGCATGCTACACGTGTCGAGAATTTAATCGGGCGCACTACGCAAAGTCGAAAAAGGTTATGTTAAAACTAGTTTATATAGCTATTTGTGCAAAATAATAGCTTAAACGCAGATCGCGTCGGGGTCATGTATATATGCCCAAAACAATTTAATACAAACCCAAACCAACGCAACGAATGTGCCACGTCCACCCAGCTTCTAATCTGGACGCATCGACTTCTACCGATCCGGCAAAGAGCTTGCCTTTAACTTTTTTGTGCAGAGCACAAAATCAGATCACTGGTTGACTTAAGTCCCAGCAACTCTAAAGCCCACATCAATAGATTTCGCCTTACATACGGCCGCCCTATCTTGGTGTGGGCCAACCAAAATTTTGAAGCCCAAAAGAAGATAAACGCAACAAAATCAAAACGCCAGAAAGTTTCGGATTCTTTTGTTACTGCCCTCGCTAACCTCTGTCTCAGATGAACATGTGCGCGAAAGCTTAGTTGCGCTTTTTCTTTAGTTGTCTTGGACCGCTGTCCAAACGCAGTTTCGATCGTCCGACCATAACCTACGCGGATTTTTTTTTATAGTTTAATTAGTGTTAAGTGAGGTTTAAAAATTCTGAAAATTGTTAATTTGACTGCAAAAATGCAGCAATAGTTAAATTTTGTAAATTAAGTCCAAAAAAATAGTTCAGTTTTTTTTAACTGCAGATCGGCAGCTGTAACTAGTGTTGGTGTAAAAAATGGGCAAAAGCTCAAATTGCTAACTTTCAAAGCTCTCTGTCCCCCCCTTTGGTTGAAAATAAAGTAAAATCAATATAAAATAATCCGAAACCATTAAATAGACAATAATATTTAAAATTTAAACAAGAACATTAACACTACGATACAACAACAATAAAAAAAAAATCATCTGCATCGCTGGAAGGCCTTTCAACGAGGAGAGATTCATGTAAGTGGAAAATTTAATATATTGTTTATTAATGGCTCAAATGCGCATGTGTTGTCAATAATTATATTAATCCTTCTGATTAATAAATTCAAAGAATAAAGTTAATTTGTTATGTGTTTTTGCATAACTTTGCGCCGGCGCATTATTTAGGTTATGTAAGTGTATGCGTGTATATATGTGTGTATGTATAGGCGTACAGCTTTTTGGTTGTGCGTTTGTGGCCCTTATACATGCATATACATACACGCGTGTACGTACATACATATTTAAATGCATTAAATTCATTTACATATAAACCCAGTCCCGAAAGCTTACAACAACCACATTAGAGCTAGTCTGATCAGCTGTTAAGTTTATTCAACCTTTGCGCAGGCGGTGTACCAATTACAGTCGCGGCCAAAATAAAGTGTCCGCTTTAGTTTTTTGATTTTTTTAACGTAATAAATAAATATTTTGAAATAATTAGATTAATTCCAAGTAATATTCATTACATTGTTAACGTAAAAATAAACTTAAATTTAATAACGATGTTGATTTTTCTATTTTTAGTAAGAAGTTGTTGCCAATATTAAGTTTTGTTCGCAAGTAATCAAATAATAAAATTTAAGCATGAATATTTGAAGAAAATAAAAAGTAAAACATAATGATTGGATAAAGAGTTCAGTTTTCCTGATGGCATGGTAATTTAATAATGTAGGTTAAGTTTACATGGGATATTCAAACATAAGCTCCGCGCTGAATATCATGGTTGGGTAGGGTAAAGACCGCGAGTGTCAGACGTCACCTTAGACCTCGCTTGCCAGCTACCAATAATAACAGCCTTTTTAGTAATTTTTCTTAGTAATTCTTGTTTCAATTTTGTGTAATTAATTTCGCTTTCGGTTTACCGAATAGTCAGTTAGAGGTCTTATAATTAAAAATATTGTGTGCATTGCGAATCTTGGTCTGGCAAAACCCACTCCCATTCTCTCCGATGAGCACGGTCAAGGAGACCTCGACCGCCGGTATTCAAGATCGCAGAGCAGAGCCGAGCAGAGCAGAGCTGAGCATTACACCTCACCTGTAGTAATCCCAAGCTCTTTCCACAATTTACAATTGCTTGGGCCCATGTCCGGCACTGTTGCTGTGACGTAGTAGCCAGCACTGTATAGTTTTACAATTATGTTTTTTATGATTGCGGCCGTCATTGGCGCATCAAAATCATAAAACACTGGTTGTTTCCAGGATTTGAAAACTCCTTGGACCATTGCCACCTGCACATATTCTTTTGGCGCACAAACACCATGTCGCGACGCATCCTGCTCAAACGATGAAGCCACTTTCATTTCATCGAACATGAGGGCGCACACCTTGTCTTCCTCAGCCATGTCTGGGGCGTTTTCCATCAGATTGATTACCAAGTCTACAGGCCCTGGTTTTATTTCGATACACTTGCTCCATCTTTGCAATGTGCCCGCACTGGGCAGTGGAAAACCTTTTCTGTACAAGTGCCGATAAGCGCGTGGCCCTGCAGCGTGAAGGCAAATGGCTTCGGAAATGTCTTCCTGCGTCCATCTGGCCTGTCGTCCGATACGTAATTGTTGTAGTTGCGATGCCGTAAAAAGCTTAGCAACGCAAGCATTTAAATTGTTGGCCTCGTCCAGCTGTTGCTTCAAGCTCTTAACTTGCTTTTCCAAGCTTTTATTTAAAGTTTGAAGTCGCAAATTTTCAAGCGCAATACCCGCATCAACAACTTCCTTCCTAAACATTTAATAACACAAAATTTAATTTTTTGCCAGCGTGCCGCAATTATAACTTTACTTACTCAGTTTGGGAGCTAAAATCTTTTTGGTTGATATTAGACTCCAGCTCAATTTCCTCAGTGTAATTAATTACATTTTCAATTTGTTTGGGAAGTGCACCATCTCGCAGTCTTCTTCGCTTATTATCATTTTTAAAATAAAAATCATCCCGCTTAAAATGTTTTTCGCAAACTCTACCACTAGCACGAAAAACAACTCCCGCGGACTCGTTCCATAATTTTCGTTTTAATTCGTTAATTGGGACATGCACACCAATTTCGCATTTTGTTTTGCACAAACAACAATTTGTCGGCATAATAAAAATCTCGTACAAAAGCGCAAAGCAGAACGCAAAAAAATTGTCCGCGGAGATGCGTCGCACACAACGTTCGGCTTGAGACTGAAGTGTAAGGCGTACAAAAGAGGGACACAAGCCGAGTGTGGCTACCTGTTTGATCATTCGCAGATTAGAGTTGTACTAACCAGTGATGCCAACATTTTTTCGGAAAAAAAGGACAGATTGAAAAAAAAAACCAGGAAAAAAAGGCTGGAAAATTAAAAAAAAGGCGGAAAAAAGGACATAAAGTTTTATTTATATTTATTTATGTATTCAATAGTTGTAAGGCTTCTTCAATCACATCTTCATCGGCCCAGGTCCTGTTTTAAATAAATGCACAGCCAACACATTTTTAATTAGTCTTGTGCACTTGGTTCTGTGCAATTTAATGTCATTGGCGCCAAAATGAGTTTTGCACAATTCACTAAGGTGATCGACCGGCGCAATCGCACAATGCTGGGCTACAAACATAGCTAAAGCAGCTTCCTGGCGACAAACTTCAGTCGGTTTTACTGCTTTAAAACTAATTTTGTTTCCTTGATTAAAACATGATGTGTTTTGTACATGTTTTTTTGTTGCCATGTGCGAGCGAATTTGGTCAACTTTCGAGTTTACACTGCATTTGCAGTATTTGCAATAAGCCTTATTACTGTCCGACTCATCGCGACACAACCAGTTTTTAAAATCTGTCGATAAAAGTTTGCATAAAAGAGATGCCACATAGTTTGTAAAAAATCAATTTTAATAAATTATATAAAATAAACAATTTAGTCTAAAAATGCCAGATTTCCAGATAAAAGAACCAAAAAGAGGACAGATTTCCGGATAGGGGCTGTTTGACATTTTTTCAGGCTGAAGCAGTTAAAAAGGCCAAATTGGCAACACTTGTACTAACCCGCACCTTGATACAACTATACAAGATAGTGTCAAGAACGATAAAACTCAGATCACGCAGTCAGCGGTTCACCTTCTGCGCATCTACGTCACACGTGCCCAGTTGAGATTTGAATTTCATATTGCATACAGACATTGTAGTGCATTTGAATAATAACGACTGTTAAAAGAGAATTAATTGATTGAAAATGCGCTGTGCAGTTTAAGATGAAACAATAATAACAAATTGTTCTTAAAATTGTTATTGACGTCACATGTGACTAACAACGCACAAGGCATTTTCAATCATTAATTCAATCAATTCAAATTCGCTGTATGCAATATGCAATTCAAAACTCAACTGGGCACATGTGACGTCACGCAAACAGCTGGAAAACAGCTGTTTATGCGCAATGCGGTATCTTTCTTTTTTGTATCATGAGATAGTGTCATGCGAGGCAGCAAGTACCAGTGTATATTACCGTGTGAGTGCGACTGAGACCGCTATATGAATCTCTGTTATTTTACTCTCATGCCTCTGTTAAGGAGCATTTTCTGTAAGTGCGAGTGAGTAAGGTATAAAACCATGCTGCTTGTGCGCAGCCGATACAATTTTGTACCTTTGTAAAAATCATAATTAAATTCAGAGTTTAAATAAAACGCTGTCAATCGAGCAAATTTAATATTTATTGATAACAAAACTTAACGAATAATTAAAAACTTGTCATTGTCACATGTAAAAACTTAACCTAAAAAACAAACATCAACAAACATGACACACAGTACAAAATTCGTCCGCATCAACGTCTTACCCAAACGACAAGCACTTTACGACTGACGATTGGTACTTAAATATAGAGGGCGCTGCCTCGCATGACACTACCTTGTATAGTTGTATCAAGACCCGCACGATGTCGGAGAATTGTGAATATACAGTGAGTGAAGAAAACAAGCTAGAGAATTTATTGAAAGAGTTCGGGCTGCTGGAAGTTCTGCCATACTTGCAAGGTAAGTTTTAAAAAAGTGCAATAAATTTAACATAAAAGTGAGAAAAAATTATATAAAATAATAAGAGATTTATACATGCCTTGCGCTGTATGTACTATAAATTTATGAATGCTCAAACATACACATATGTATGTACAAACACGACGCCGGTTCTAACATATTTAAACAAAATATAAACCCATACACACATCAATATAAAAATATAATTAATATTGTTCAAATAAATGTTGTTCAAATAAAAGTTGGTTCAATATATGTACATACATACATATGTATACGTATGTACATACGTACATATATCTTAACTGAGTGCAAAAATTTGCGTGTATATGCGAATGTAAGTATGTATAAGAGATAGTTGCAGAATACACACGCAAATATAACTGCACACTTCGCTTTGTGAGTACCCTGCAGTTTCGTTCGGCCTGAAAAAGACCGCAATCAGGGGTGAATAACCCATTACTATGCATGAATTGCTATCTCCAAGACGTTCTTTTTATGCATGAGTTATACACGGGCATGCATAATTCAGCTATCAATTATTAGCGATGGAAAACTACAGGGCTATTCTGCTACTTTCGTCATACACATGCATCTAGAGAAACTCAAAACGCTTGCGTCTTTTGCGATTCGTCTCAGATTCCTCTATAAAGTATATATCCATTTTTATTTTAATTAATTTGTAAATATTGTGTTTTAACTTAGCTGCGTCGGTATCATTTGAAAGCCTTAAATACTTGGAAAGAGCGGACTTGCAGGAGGCAGTGCCCCCATTAGGTTTGAGAGTACAATTCCGAGAAAAATTTTTTGTATGGAAAAAATTAAAAGTAAGTTTGCTTTAGCAGAGGTGAAAAATTAAAATATCAATTTAATATTTTATATACATATTTTAATTTAGTTTGGAATTGACGACAAAACTATATCTTTAGACTCTAAAGTTTCAGCCTTTTTACGTGGATCGGAGTGCACATCAGTCCCAATTTTAAATAGGGTATTTATTTTAAAAATATTCACGATTTATATTTTCTTTATAAGTTCTTTTAAAGATTTTATAATTTAATACTGTTTCTTGTTTTTATTTAAAATTTATTTATTTATTTTTCTAGGACTTAGAGACAATTTTGAATGAGTCTACGAAAGGACGCGCCGTTTTTATGTATGAGCAGCAAAATAAATCGCTCTTAAATAGTCACAGGGATGACTTAATCAATATTATTATTGAAGAGGTCATTTTAAACAACATTAATTTAAAAGTTAATGATTTTAGTGTTGTTTTTAATGAAATTTGTTCTATTTTTCCGAGCGAAAATTTGTTGATACAAAAACATCACTTACATTATACAAAACTTTTTGGTCCATTAAAGCCTAAGCACCATTTTCTTGTGCATTATGTTTCAGCCATCAGGAAATGTGGGCCTTTAAAGGATATTTGGTGCATGCGCTTCGAAGCGAAACACAAAGAAGCAAAAATCTATTGTAATGGTCGCCGTTGCGTTAGATTTCGATTTAATAAAATTTAGTTTTATCGCTGTCTGTTTGCTAAATAAAATTGTCGCCCGCGATAAAAATAGTTTAAAAAAAAATATAGCAGTCCTTAAAGGCGCATGCTAATATTCTCAGACTTATCCGCTGTTACAATTAGCGCAAGCGCACCCAACTTTGGTCAATATATACCAGAAATAAAGCTTCCGCTCTTTGCACAAGGCCTATATAAACCCACAGGCGAGAGCATTCTGCCTCTTTTCTGATCGAACCACAAGTATCCACTCCACGTCGAATAGCTCGTTTTCGTTGCTAGCGTGTGAGTCTAAAAACGTGATCCCGCCTGACTTAGCTAAAAAGTTAAAAAGTTACTCATAATAAATGTGTTCACAAGTCACCGCAAAGACAAAATCAAAAGGAAAAGACAAATAACTACATTTTTTCGCGCAATACACCCAATAAAAATTTGTTAATATTAAAATTAACCGACGTTGCAGTGGCCAAGCAACAGCCGGCGTGGCCAAAGTCAAACAGAGGTTAACTCCAGTGCTAATCCGAGCACATCCACATCCGAATCCTGACGAAGAGATCAGATTCGTGATTTTGTGGTGTGACCTCAGAAAAGCCGCACATAACCTACACCCAAGATCAGCATTGTGGCTGCCAGACCCATTGAAGTCTTGGTGGATGCCAAATTTTTACTTTTCACTGAAATATTGGAGATCCCTTTTTGGTTCACGAGTCGACGCCCCTGACCTGCGCCGGTCTAAAAGCTTTTCTTAAAGCTCAGCCAGCTGGAGCCGCACATGCGGTAGTCCCACAATCGAGAAAGAAGCCGCAACCACGCGGAGCTGCATAAAATTCGTGAAATAAGTTAAAACGTTAAGAACTAGGGTAAAAACACAAGTTAAAACCTTAAAACAAGAACAAAAAACAGTTCAGGCAAAAGGGTGTATAGCAAGTGTAAAAACATAAAAATCTGTTTAAAAAGGTGTAGAAAAGCGGCATAAAAGTGTGTATGTGTGTAGGTATGTTGGCTGGCATCGCCAGTTGTGCAGTTGTGGTGGTGCTTCCAAAGTAAATTCTTTATTTTCTTGGTTGTTCCAAAAATTAAAAAAAAAAAAAAAAGAAAAAACCAAAATTCAACAAAATAAAACAAACAATTGAAAACAAAATGTGCAAGATCTAAATTAAAAGTGTAAAGAAACAAAAAAAAAATGAAACCCAAAAAGACCATAAAATTTAGAACCCCACAGACATACATATAAAAACCTACAAAAACAAGAAACATACGCCACGAGGAAAGATCTTTCGCCGCTGGGAAAAAAACTGTGAGTAATTATTAAAAAACATTGTTTAAAATTTTATGGCAAAGCAGAGCCAAATTGCCAGAGTTAACAATAGTTTTGCCACCAGTGTGTACTAAAAAAATACATGCAGCTGCCTAAGCATACATAAGTCTGCCGCTGCATGCATTGGTGTGAGTGTATAAAACATGCTTTTAAAAGCTCGAAAGCTTAATATGTAAACATGTATGTGCATATTTTAGTTCATTTTTTCTTCGCTTTGTGTTTGGCAATTTGGTGATCGCTTATATATATGTCGTATTTACATTTTTATTTAGAAAAAGCACATAAATTTATACGTCATGCAATTTAACTAAATATTATTCCTATAAATTATTCTTTTCCTAACATACATATATATATGAAATGCAACATATGTATACACCCCCACAGCCACAATTTGGGTTAATAACCTAACATCCCTGCATACATACATACACCAAAAATTTAGTACAGCACAGCTGTTAAATCGCCTGCGCTTGCGCGCATAGGTACAGTGCCGATGGTAAAAATATATACACTTGAATGAATCAAGTTGAATTTCGCTTTTGAGTTCTAGTATTTATTTTTGTCAATTAATAAATTAATAAATTAATGCACTGGACAGGATAGACAGTTTAAAAAATGAATAAAATTAATTCAAATAATTTTGACTAGATTAAGTTATAAATAAAAATTCTTTTGCTTAGGCTAATTAAATATTTTCTTCTGCTTATATTTAAAGTATGAAATAAAAACAGACACAAATAAAACTATACACCTAAGACCTGAATATTAGTTTATAAAATCCGAACAATAATGAAGAGCTTTTGTCTAAATTAATAAGTTTGTTTAAATTGCTTAATAAAATGTTTAAAATTATATTGTTAGTGTAATAGTTTACAAAAAATGAATTCGAGTTGTAGCATGAATACTTATTGGAATAAATATTGAATTGTTTTGAATTAAACATGGAGTCCTAATTTTGTTTCGTTCAGGGGGAAGACATGATGACATAATAATCTAGTGGAAGTTTTGTTTTAAGGGATCTTCAACAAAATGCCGCGTAGAAGATCATGGTTGGGAAGGGTAGAGAACGCGAGTGTCGATCGTCACCTTTAGACCTCGCACCAAAAGAAGATTAGTTTATGTGAGATTTATTTGTTTTTTAGTCACTTAGCTGTTGAAGATTATCGTCGCTATTAGCGATGGTGAAAGATGCGTTGAGTTTCGTGGAGTTAAGCTCCCTTAGTAAAGTTTAAAGGAATCCTAATATTTAAAGTTTATGTACCATACAGTTGAGGCACAGGAAAAACCCACCCCCCGCCAAAGAGCTACGGCACCAGTAGGATTCCACCTACTGTGATCCTCAATTGAAACATTTGGCCAGCGTCATCTCGGCTTTACTGCTGCTGGCGTTGTTATATGACGCCCTGTTCGCAGTATTATTAGAATGGCAACGCTACACTATTTTCAGAATATTACTTGTCGGATAAATCCCCCTCACACATTAGCCTTAAAATCGAGCTTTAAGTTTTCTAAATTTTTAATTGATCATAGTAAGTCGATTGAGCAAGTTTTGGAGTATAAATCTGGTTTAAACATAGATTTAACTAAAGAAGAATTTTTTCCTAACATAATCAATGCACATGAAGTGAATATTAATTATAAGGATTGCCTTGTAAGCAATGAAATAATTTATAAAAACACAAAATATAAAGAAAAGTATTATGTTGCGGCTAATTTAAAAAATATACAGCTGTTCAAAATTAATTCGTTAATTGTTAAAAATGAAAACCTATATGTAACTAGTAAGTGGCCCGCTTACTTCGCTGCGCGGATAGCTTATATAAATTTTAGCAACAGAAGATATAAAATAAATAAATCAGAAAATATTTCACAAAATATTAAAGCAAAGTAAATAACATTCTCTTTTCCACGCCACCATTGAGGTAGAGAATCAGGCGCGTCATTATACTCGATATCGAAGGTATAGAGTATATTGGGAGTATGTCCGTCATGTTGTCTGTCCGTCTGTCTGTATGAACGCAACGTTTTTCCACTTAATTCAAGCTAAAGGCTTGAAACTCTTCAATTCTCTTTATCTATGGCATAGTAAATTAAAGTGTCAAGATTGGGGCTTTACAAAAACTGGGGGGCTGGCAAATTGATAAATTAGATAACTCAAAATCCACCTATTCGGCACACCCTTACAGTTAGAGCTACCAAATTTGGTAGGAAGATAGCTACTGGCATCCCCGAAAAATTGTGGAGCCACGCCCACCCATTCCGCTCCCAGCCCCCCGCGGTTTTAAATCAAAAACGCCTATAACTTCCTCAGTTTTTAAGCTCGATCCACCAAATTTTGCGCCAAGATAAGTGATGACGATCCCCAAAAAACTGCATCAAAACTTTCGATGCCACGCCTACCCATACCGCCCAAGCTAACCCCAGCCGCCCCAACTTTTCGTTAAGAACGGGAATGCGTGTATCTTTCAGAGTTGTTGAGCTAGAGTCTCTGAATTTGGTAGAAAGATAGCTAGTAATGAACCCCAATGATCTGCATTAAAGTTTTGGAGTCACGCCCACCCTTTCCGCCCCCAGCCCTACCGCAGTTTCAAATCAGAAATGACTTTATCTTCCTCAGTTCTTGAGCTACAGCCACAAAATTTTGCGCCAAGATAGGTGATGACGATCCCCAAAAAACTGCATCAAAACTTTGGATGCCGCGTCCATAACTGGTAGCGACACCCAAAGATATTTTGTAGCCAGGCCCACCCATAACGCCCACAGCACCCTTCCCCCAACCTTGTACAAACTTTGAGCTAGAGTCACCAAATTTGGTAGGAAGATAGCAATTGACATCCCGAGAAGATCTGCAGGAATAATTTGGATGCCATACCCACCCATAACTCGCCCAGCCCCCCTTGCCCCACCTTTAACAAACTTTGAGCTAGTGTCACCAAATTTGGAAGGAAGATAGCTGAAACTGTTGCTGCTGTGGCTGCAGCGGCTGCATATAAAACTGCGGCAGGGCCACAGCAGGCAAAGCACCCCAATAATTTTGTATGTTCATTCATGTATCACTTTTAGAAATAAAATGAAGCAATGCACATTTTCATGCTCTTAAGCCAATCGCATTCCTCTTAGTCCTCCTTTTTTGTTTCAAATTCGTGTGTGCATACAACGGCTTATAATAAGCCTGAAGCGATCGACAAAAACAGCAACAACAAATCTTTTGCATTCACAGTTATATTTATACCCTGAAATGGGTAAAAAAAGAGTATAATTGTTTTGTGCATAAGTATGTAACAGGCAAAAAGAAGCATCTCCGACCCCATAAAAGGTAGATATATTCTTGATCAGCATCAACAGCCATATGCAATATGAAAATCATACCCAACCTGTCACATGTGACGTCACGCAAAACAGCTATTTATGCGCAATGCGTTATCGGTATTTTGTATCATGGTTTCGGATCACTCTCTTATGTATACGCGCGCTCTGCAAGTCAAAAAAAGAGCGTAGTATCGCTGCCTTCTTCGCACGCACTGAATCAAAGCAAAACATATCTAAGAGGCTGCAGTTAAGTGAATTGCATAGCCTAAACTCACACGTACTTTAGCCTTTAGCTTTGACTTAGTGTGTGCGGAGGAAGTAGGGTTATTGAACTTTATGATTGACATGCAAAGCGCGCACATAAAATATAGAGTGAACGTAAATGAGCAACAACAGAGGAGCATGATCGGAGCGAGATTTCAAATTATCTAATTATCATAAGAGCAACTCGCTCTGTTAAGTTTTATGCGGCTCTTTGAGTTTGGAACGAAGAGCGTGGCTCACACGTACAACGCAGGCATGCATAGATTTGTATACAAACTTATGTGAACGGCCTTTTCTTGTTCGAAATTGTATATTATTAATGTAAGTTATACGTTTTGTCTAAGTTATATTAGCAGCAAGTAGGCAAATCCACCCCCACAACATATGTATTTTGGTGTGAAAATTTTTCTACACCGACCAAGTTATGTTTTGTTGTTGTTGTTTTTTTTTTTTTAATCAACGACACCAACAAAAAGTAGCAGTGCGGGCCCAAGAACAACACTAACAACAACAACAAACGCTACTTGGGTCGTAAATCAATTGTCAAAGGCACACAAATTTGAGAAAAAAAACAATGTGCACTGTGCGAAAAGATACATGTACATAAAATATTGAAAATTATTTTCAAGCGCATTGTTCACTTATGTGTGAATGCACTTATTCATTAAGAAGAGGAAATCCGTTTCTTTTTTGCAAGTGTACGAACCAATTTTACTTGTTCGAAATTGTATATTATTAATGTAAGTGTGTTACGTTTAGTCTAAGTTATATTAGCAGCAAGTATGCAAATCCACCCCCCACAACATTTTCTGGTGTGCCAAATTTTTCTGGACGCACCAAGCTTTGCTTAGTTGTTGTTTTTTTAATTCAATGACACAAACAACAGTGATGCCGATTTGGCCTTTTTCTTCCCCTATCCGGAAATCTGGCCTTTTTTCAGATTTTATTTGATTCATTTATTTCAATCTTTTTTTCAAAGTTTTCTATAAAAACATTGTGGCATCCAATCTATTAAAAATAGCGATCTTTTTACATACTTTGTATGTATTTTCGATATCATTTGTAATTTTATGTACAATGTACAACAAAAGTGAAAAATAAAGTTAATTAATGCCGAAAGATTCGTACAAACAAAAATTTCGTGATAACTGGCTACAGCAGCCAGATTTTAAAGTTTGGATAAGCCGCGATGAAGCGGACACCAATAAGGAATACTGCAGATACTGCATATGCTTCTATTTTATTTTCTGGGATTTTTTGGTTTATTTTTATTTTTTTGGGATTTTTTGGCTTTTTTTTTATTTTTTGGTTTTTTTTTCTATTTATTGGCTTTTTTTTATTTTTTGGCTTTTTCTGGCTTTTTGGCTTTTTTTTGTTGTATTTTTTGGCTTTTTTTTATTTTCTGGGATTTTTTGGCTTACTGAACAATTTGCACGATGTTTTATCGAGTTTGCAAATTTCTTATTCACACACATGCTGGACGCTGGGACTGTTCCAATTGCCGCCGCATCTGCCGGTCGGACGACGCTAATAGCTACTCGCGTCGTAAATCAATTGTCAAAGGCACACAAATTTGAAAAAAAAAACAATGTGCACTGTGCGAAAAGATTCATGTACATAAAATATTGAAAATTATTTTCAAGCGCATTGTTCACTTATATGTGAATGCACTTATTCATTAAGAAGCGGAAATCCGTTTCTTTTTTGCAAGTGTACGAACCTATTTTACTTGTTCGCAATTGTATATTATTAATGTATGTAAGTGTGTTACGTTTAGTCTAAGTTATATTAGCAGCAAGTAGGCAAATCCACCCCCAGAACATACATATGTATTTTGGTGTGCAAAATTTTTCTAGACGCACCAAGTTTTTTTTTGTTGTTGTTGTTTTTTTCAATCAATGACACCAACAAAAGTAGCAGAACAGGCCAAACAACAACACTTACAACAACAACAAACGCTACTTGGGTCGTAAATCAATTGTCAAAGGCACACAAATTTGAAAAAAAAAAAAAAACAATGTGCACTGTGCGAAAAGATACATGTACATAAAATTATGAAAATTATTTTCAAGCGCATTGTTCACTTATATGTGAATGCACTTATTCATTAAGAAGCGAAAATCCGTTTCTTTTTTGCGAGTGTACGAACCTTTTTTTTTATGACTTTGCTTGTGCGACGCGAAGGCGTCACTGCGCATTTGTTTTGTTTTTGTATTCTCGCTCGCGATCAAACTCTCAGCTTGTGCGACAATCAGGCGGCAGTAGTGGAATGGGTAATTTGTTTTGTTTTTGGAGTGGGTAAAAGTGCTCCAAAATGTATGGGAGGTACTCGAAGGAGTTGTCCAAAATAAAATTCCACCGATCAATTTCTTGAATATCTCTTGGTTTTCTGTTAAAATCTTTTGTAATATTATTTTTATTTTTTATCAAAACTGTACTTAATTCTTTTATTTTCCATGATGTTAGTGAATAATGTTCCCCTTTCTTTTTTACCCACGCCTTTAATAAACATCTTACAACACCCAAACATACAACATGCATATAGTCTAAAAGGAATTTGACCAACCAAGTCGAAACCTGATAATTTTTCCAAAGGAGTCAAAGACTTAATGTTATGGTGCTCTGGTTGAGAGCGAGCTCTAAAACTAAGATCATTTCTTAAAATCAAATTATCTTTTGGTGGAAAAACTTATCGGTGTTTTACAATATCTCCTTTTTGACAACATCTAACACAAGAATAATAACCGCAATGACCTTTTGTTCCCAAAATAAACGATTTGGCTGGCGCATCCATAACAAAACACCTAACTTTTATATTAATTGTTCGATTTTTCAAAGAAATTCCGCTCACTGTTAATTGATTTAACTCTACAACAAATTCCTCCAAAAAAAACTTCTGCTGAATTTGGTTTGGAAATGCCTTCGAAAACTCCAACTTAGAAAACTGTTGTTGTATTTGATATGCTACCTAGGATGGGCCAGACTTGTTTATTTGAGCTTTTATATAACCGTAATCCGTTTTTTTTGCTCAACTTCAGTAGGCGTTTTTTTAATTGTCCTCGCATCTTTAGGCACATTAATATTTTCACTATTTAACAACTCCAACAAACCATTTAAAGCGGCATTAGCTATATTAAACTTAATTGCCCACTTGCAAATTCCTTCACTCAAAGTAGCTTGACTATTTCCATTTACACTTTCACCTTCGCTACCCTCAAAAAATGTATTAACAATTTCCTCATCAATATTTTGCACTATTTCCTCATCAATATTTTGCACAATTTGCTCTTCAATATTGTGCACAATATCCTCTTCTTCAATATTTTGCACTAGTTCTTCAATTTTTTGCACTATTTTCTCTTCTTCAATATTATGAACTTTCTCTGTTTCACCGCTTGCATTTTTTACTTGATCTAATTTCGCTTTTTGCCTTATTTGTTTGGACGACAACATTATTATTTCTTTTCACTGCACAAAACTACACAAAACAGATTAAATTTAATTATATTGAAAATACTTTACTATTGCACAAACAAAAACAAACGACTTGATACGTTTAACACTTTATTTAACCTTTGACGAGCTTTGGTTTAAATATATAATAAGTCAGCCTTTGTGCTTGCACTTTCTGAACTGCACTGAACCATAAAACATAAATGCGACAGACATAATAGAATATTCTAAAATAATATATTCTGTTAGCCTGATTTTCGGTATCTATTTTGAAATAACAAAACAGACCATGCAAAAATCAGTAAGAGTCGCGTCAGACGATGATTTACTGATTTTTATGAAATAACAAAACGGACCATGCAAAAATCAGTAAATCATCTTCCTGGCGACTCGCAGAAGAGTCGCATAGGAAGAGTCGGCTATCAAATCAAGAAAATAGTACAGAAAATCAGTAAATCATCTTCTGGCGACCTCGCAGAAGAGTCGCGTCGGACGATTATGCCAGAATTTTGTGGTGGTGGTAAATTTACGGCAATATCTATCGCCAAGTCGTTTGGCGACTCGCTTGACCCGCAGAAGACTCACTAGCGAGCCGTTTGGACGACTCGCTAATGAATCGCGCAGAAGACACGCTAGCGAGCCGTTTGGAAGATATCGCCGTAGGGTATATTTTTCATTCCCAGCTGCGTCGCCTGCGATCAGAAAGGATCGCCTGCGACTCTCGCTGGGTATAAATACATATATGTATACAGTGAAAGCTCTACTCGCGGACAGCTCCCTTAGCCGGACGAATTTTATAGTCCCAAGTTTTTTAGCATGATTTCCATACAAAATCCGTTCTCTTGGCAAGACGCGGACACGTTTTTTTACATTTTTAGTACAAAACTTTTCATCTTACTCAGACGGACAACGATATGCCCTGTCCTGTCTGTATGGGTGCTAAATATGGAAGATGCTGACGTCTAGCCAAGATGTGAGTACATCTGGTGTTAACAGTATTCGATACTCTAAAAAAATTTCTGTTATGCTCGATAATTTCTTTTATCGGCATGGTGATACCACTACACTAACGTTAAAATTTAAATTTTCTTTATTTAACTAAATAATTCAATAATAATAAAAATAATAATTCGTCTGCCAACTTGGAAATGACTTCCATAGAAAAATCAATCAGTACAGAGGCAACCATCCAATAACTTAGCATAGCATACCATAAAATTAAATGCATAATTTTGCAATATGGGCTATATTACTTATGATTTAATGATGAGCTCGACGATCCACATTAATTTAACATTAATAGCGCCTCCACTTTACGGTCGTTCTCCAAAATAGATAATAAAATTGGATCCATATTGTACTCTCGTTGGCTGAATTAATAATTGTAAGCTGTCAAACAAGATGCAGATGCTGATGTTGTGTATGAGGACAGCTCTCCGTCTTGTTATCGATAATTGCTGTAAATGCTGATGTAAAGTGCTAGTGAGGAAACCACATAAATGTTGTGCTGAGTGTATATGTCGCTGCTTTCTGATGCGTTGGATATATTCAATGAAAAATATTTAAAACGGGACTTTTCTTTTTGAAAAAAAGTTTGGTGTCTAACGCTAGCTTGCGAAAAGCAAGTCGAGTCATTTGTAAGTTGGTTTTTGAATGCATCGCAATGGCAACAACAATAAGAAAAGGATTAGTCTTACTTCGCAAGGCGCACAAGTAGACAAGCTGTGCTACGAGTGGTTCGTAAAGGCCAGAGCCAAGAATATTCCCATGTCTAGTCCAATTGTCAAGGCCAAGGCAATGGAAATCGGACACCAAGTGGGATATTCAGGGTTTGCAGCTTCGGATGGATGGTTGCAGAAGTGGCGCAAGCGACACAAATTACCTTCAAGACGATATGTGGTGAAGCTTCCGATGTGTGTCCAGCAGATGTAAGCCAGTTTAAACAAAAGCTACCATCCATTTTAAGTGGCTATAAGCCGGAAGATGTTTTCAATGCGAACGAAAGTGGCCTTTTTTTTCGAGCCTTGCTTGACAAGGCGTTAGCATTGAAATCAGAAATGTGCAGTGGCGGTAAAATGTGAAAGTAACGCCTTACAGTTTTATTTTGTGTGAACATGGCAGGGGAAAAAGAAATGCTCTTGGTCGTTGGAAAGGCAGCTTGTCCGCGAGCTTTCAAAAATATTAAAATTTAGGAGCTTCCAGCTATCTGGAAGGCCAATAAAAAGGCGTGGATGACACGTGACATTATGACGAATTGTTTACAACAATTTGACAGAAAAATGAAAAAGCAAAATAGAAAAGTTCTATTATTTTTAGACAATGCTGCATCTCACCCCAGAGAGCTAAATTTAACAAACGTTAAGATAGTTTTTTTTTACCGACAAACACCACTTCTGTGTACCAACCTTTAGACCAGGGCATAATAAAAAATTTTAAAGTTCAGTATAGAAATTTAATATTAAAGAACATTATTTCAAAAATGGACTTGGGTATTTCAGCATCAGAGTTGTCAAAAACAGTCAACGTTATTGACGCTTTATGCTTTATTAAAACCTCATGGAACAAAGTTGAAGCAACAACAATTATAAACTGTTTTCGCAAAGCAGGATTTTTAGAGTCTATAGCTGCTGAAGATTTTTGTGCTGAGGATGATCTACCACTATCCACATTTTTGAACAAAACTTTTATTTCAAAATTTGGGAAAGACAATCTTGAAGATTTTTTTAATGTAGACAGCTCCTTGACAGTAGAAGACGAAAATATTGAAATTAATATAACTGATCAAAGTGACGTTGATTTAAGCGATTCAGATGATGAGATTATTGTACGATAAAGTCGTCAAACGTTGCCACATTTGTTAAATGAAACTTGGCTTCCCAACGAGGAAAATATTTTAAAAGATGATTTTGACTGCGTATCGAAATTTAAAAGAGGTGATATCCGATCTGGTGGGGTTTCAATAGACAAAAATAAAAATTCAACTCAAATACAACACGAACCATCAAACTTCATAACGCAACAAACTTCAACAAATTCCTCTTCGATTGGGGACATTTGTTGTATTCAATTGGATTTACCAAGAGGTCAAAAACTAGTTTGTGTTGCCATATACATATCACCCAACCAGGGTGTTGAAAACATAATCAAATTTATTCATTTTGCTCTTTTGCCCTATACGGAAAATGGTTCACGCGAATTGCAAAATGATTATTTTTCGATGCCAATGATAATGGGGGGTGACTTCAATGTAAATTTTTCAACCGCAGAAGCACTGCCGCTTATAGAATTCCTGCATCAAAAATTGAAGCCCAATATTAATACTGAAAGAAATTCAAAAACTACAATTCAAGGAACTACAATTAACGCTGTTTTTACATGTTATTTGGAAGAAAAACTTGTATCAAAAATTTATGTATCGTATTTTAGCTACCACAGACCAATATTATCTCTGTTAAATATCTAAAATTAAATAATGAATAATGAAAAAAAAATAAAAAAAAAATTAATGAGTGTTCGAACTTACTAACGATGTGTTAACAATTGCAAAACCATTCAAATTTACTTTTTGTTGTTTTGCTTTTGACCGCCACCAGCAGAACAACAAAGCGCGCACATGCATACGCATAAATACGCACAGACACACACAAACACTCACAAACAAACATATCGAACTTCTTTAACAAGTGAATGATGGTGTGGGATACCCTACCTAGTTTATTTGCTATATTAATTGATTAATTAATTAATTTTATTAAACTATTTTTAGTAATTTCTCAATTGTTTGCTAAGCGCCAACTTATGCTTATTAAGTATGCAATTATTGCATATATATAATATCCACAGTAGCTTTTATATAATATTAGGGTACATAACATTCTTCATTCGTCAGTTCATTTTCTTATTACAGAAGTCCGCTATGTTTGTCTTTAAGTGTGTGTGTGTGTTGTGTCTGTGCATTCACGAAGAAGCAAAACAGAATTGGCTTGGACGAATGATGATTGCTGCATAACCTAACTAGCTTATTTGCTATATGTATCAATTAATCAATTAATATTATTAAACTATTTTAGTAATTTCTCAATTGCTTGCTAAGCGTCAACTTATACTAATCAAAGTATGCATTTATAGCAAATATATTATTGAATTATTATTAGAGTATTCAACACTCATCATTCTCTTTGCTTAACAGCTGCATGGCTCGACCGTCTTGGGCTGGGGCTTCTCTGCCGCTGCACCAAGCACCAACACCATCATACTCATTTTTAGCAGAGAAAATGTTTTTACAACAAACACATACTTTTTGCTGTGCTAACGCTGCGAAAATTTTTTTGAAAGCGTCGACGCATATAACGCTGTGGTGCTAACGCGGTGTGAGGTTTGCATGTATTGAAACGCTTGGTTTTTAAAAACGGTTTTCGTTTGGGCTAGTTCCATATAAAGACTAGTCCATTGGCTAGCAATAATGGACGAGTCAAAGACTAGTCTAAGCGGATGCCGAAAATTACATTGTTTGGGCTAGTGTTTCGTTCAAGCCTAGCCCATGACTAGCCAACGTAGACTAATAATGAACCAGTCTGTGTAGATGCAGCGGGGGAAAATATATTTTAAATTTGTCATTGAGCATTTCTGTGTAAACTGCCTATTCCACGTGGACCAGTTCATGGACGCGTCAAAGTGGATGCGGATGTGGATGCAGAATGAAAACGTAAGTTTTACGAATCACGAAAAACGAATAAAATGTTCAGCTTCGTTGATGTTCGTTGCCAGCAACAAAAAGCACAAGTGTCAAATGAAATGCAACCCTGCGTGGACACGTGTCCGTTTTCTATTCGACATTTTTTCACTTCAATCGAGACTGTTCTTGTATAAACGTCTACATTTTGAGAGCGAGCCGTGCGTTTTTTATTGATTCCGGTAAATATAATAAAGTTAATAATAAAAAAAATAAGTATTAAATTAGTACACATTGGTGTATGTGGTGTATTAAGTTTTGATAATTTTAAAACATTTATAATTTTGTAGAAAAGCAGTTCGCTGAGCGCAAGTGCATATCTTGTTTTTTACATTGAAAACTATGCAAACTATGCATAAGCAAACGTACAGCAAGCGCCATTTTAAGAGATTAGTTAAAAATGCAAAGGAAAAGTGTTTAGAAAAGTTAAGGAGAGCCGTTTATGATATGCATCGTGGTCAACATGTAGGGGACGAGTTAGAGCAGTCAGAGCAGTCAGTGCAGACAGAACAAGCAGAAGAGATTGAAATTGGAGAAGATTTTGATACAGATTTCATAAATCAAGGTGTTTTTAACAGTTTTGATTTAAACAAAGAACTAGCAAATTGGCATGCTGTTCACAATGTGTCGCGCGAGTGTGCTAAGGACTTGGCTAAAATACTGCAAAAAGCTAACCTCAAAGTAAAGGCATTTTACAACTTTAAATATCCATCTGAGATGGCCATTTCCAATATAGCCGGTGGTCAATATCTTCACTTAGGGCTAAAGACCCAATTAGAAAAAGTTGCGAAATATTTTGCACAAAGTACCAAATTGAGTCTTGATGTTAATATTGACGGATTACCGTTATTTAAGAGCTCCAAAACTCAATTGTGGCCTATTTTAGTACGCGTTAACAATATTGTTGAGATGCCCGTGTTTGCCGTAGGAGTGTTTTTAGGTAAAACGAAGCCAACTGATTGTGACGCATTTTTAGATCAATTTTGTGTAGAATATTTAAGACTGAGTGAAAATGGGCTAGATGTATTAGACCGACACATTGAGGTTGAAATTCGGGCAATAGTTTGCGATGCTCCCGCTAGAGCTTTTATTACTGGAACTCCCTCACATGTATCTAGGTATGGCTGCACAAAATGCGTGCAAGTAGCAAAAAAAGTAGACGGTGTGTTAACCTATAGTTTCTACATCAGGGGCATTAATTACAGGTGAAGATTTTGAATGTAGAAAGTATGTAAACCATCATAGTACAGCTTATTTAAATAGAAAATCTGCTTTTGAAAGGATAAACATAAATATGATACTGCAAGTTCCATTGGATTTTATGCATTTGGTTGATTTAGGAGTGACCAGAAAGTTTATTTTTCGTTTAATAAATCATAAAGTATTTTTCAAAATCACCAATGAGAACAGAAGAAACATTTCTAATAAGTTAGCCTCAATAGCTTCATTTATTCCAAAAGAATTTGCTCGTATGTGCCGGTCCCTAAATGAACTTCATCATTGGAAAGCAACTGAGTTTCGCCAGTTTCTTTTATATACTGGAATCATTGTTTTACATGGCGAAATTCATGAAAACTTATACTAGCAGTTTCTTTTACTTCACTGTGCGTATAGAATTTTATGTTTTCCAATGCTTCGATGCAGCAATTTAAATACAGCACAGTCCATCCTAGATCTGTTTGTTCATAATTTTCCCAATTTATTTGGTCAAAATAGTGTGTCATATAATGTACACGGCCTATTACATTTAAAAGATTCTGTAGACCAAGTGGGGGACCCAACATTAGGATCATGCTATTCATTTGAAAATTATTTACAGCTTTTAAAAAAAAATATTAAAAGCCCAACAAAAATTTTGCATCAAGTGTATAGAAAAATAAGTGAGGAGAATTTTTTGACTGCAAAGAAAAATAGTGAGACTAGGTTAAGGAAAAATAGTTTTATTTTAAGGGGATGTGTCTTAAACATAAAACAGCCCAATAGTTTTTGTTTTTTAGTCGATAAAGTACCGTTCAGAATAACATATTATATATCTAATGGGGTTTTTTTGGGGCAAAATTTTTAAATAACATAGTTATATATAAGGAGCCATTAGATTCAGTTTAGGTTATTTGTAATTGAATTAAACGATAATCAGGCAGAGGAAAAAGTTTTGTTTAACGAGGTAGAGAGTAAGGCTGTTTGCATTCCATTCAAAGATAAATTTGTTATTATGCCAATGCTTCACATGTATTAGAACCGCAAAGATGTCGCACCTTAAAAAGCACTTCCAAAAGCTGATAAATATTTATTTTGTATTCTATAAATATAAAAATTGAATAAAAAACAATAACATTCTAATTATTTACAGAGAAAGAAAATGCTTGTCCAAATTGTGCAAATGTAAAAGCGAAGCTTAAAAATTTTCAAGGTAACTTAAAAAATTTATTCTGTATTTACAAAAATATTAAACTTTGCCTTTTGTATTTATAGAAGCCATAAGCAAAGATGTGAACATAAAATTTGATGCCATTCTTGGAGAATTGGCGGAGACAAAAGTCATGGTGGCGCAAATGTGCAAAGAAAAAAAGTAAAGGGAAAACTTGTTCGAGTTTCCTGCAACAACAACAGCAGAGCTAATGCTGTTAGAAAATAAAATGAATGAAGGAAACATGAACAACTATGTAGGTATACATCGAATATAAAAATACAAATATATTTAAATTATTTTTTAATTTTTACAGATAAAGTTAATGGCCACCATAATTCACCCAGGCGGGGTCATCAAAAATATGAAAGAAATTATAACGGACGATGTCGCGTTAGAATGGAATGTTGAAGGCGTGTTGGGCAAAAAATCGCTAAAGACATTGCCATTTTTTTTCAAGGCTGTAAAAATGGCAATCGCAGAACAAGAAGCTCAGCCGGATACCCTGCTACGAAAAGCAATGGCGCTGCAAAAAAAGCGCGAAAAATAAGAACTGTCCAAAGTCAATTAGACAATTTATTGGAATGATAATCAAAGATAGAGCATTCTATATTAATTTAAATAAAAAATATTAAATATGTACATACATACTATAAACAAATATGTTTTACTTATTGCTAATTGGTTGCTGGGTAGTCAAAATCGTCTAGTCATTAACTAACCCTTAAGGACTACTTATAGACTAGTCCTACAATGTTTTCCCCAGATTGTTCTTATACTTGTCCACTTGATCTGTTATATAGACAAGTCCACTTTGTATGTTTTATTGACTAGTCCATATGGTGTATTTTTTTGCCTAGTCCGTATGGACTGTTTTATAGACTTGTCCACGTGGACTGCTTTATAGACATGTCCGTATGGACTGTTTTTTAGACTTGTCCACGTGGACTGCTTTATAGACATGTCCGTATGGACTGTTTTATAGACTTCTCCACGTGGACAGTTTTATAGACTAGTCCACTTTGACTGTTTTATAGACAAATCTACGTGGCTGCAGAGGCGGCCGAAACGTCCACTCCAATGACATGCCCTAGTAAAATGGAATAGGAGAAATACATTGAAATGGCATAGGCGTGGACTAGTACTAGCCCATGTGGACTAGTCTTAACACTATGTTTGGGGTATGATGTGCAAGTCGCACCCTATCCAACCATTCAATCAAACTAGTATAAGTATGATTCATTTTCGGTTATTGCTTGCTACCAGTGAACTGCATGGGTGTCACTTTTCGGCACCTTACGTACACCCATAAAATTATGAGTGCCGGTGGCACACTTCACCCTCAAAACAAAGTTACAATGCGCACACACACAAAAAATAGCGGGTGTTGCGAGTGGCCTGCACGTCGCGCACTCTTTCACCCATTGTGTTTTTCCACTCTTTACCCGGACACCCGGGTTTTTTTTCCGATGACGCGCGCCTACGTACCTGCACTCATAACGGAATGTAGCAGCAGGCAACAAGTAAAAACAGGCACCCATGCAAAAAAGGTTCGGTACGCAAAGTTTATTGTTATGTTAGTTATAGTTATAAGTTTTAAGTTCCTTAACCTTTGTTTATTAAATACATACAGTGACTCACACCTTATTTGATGCAGTGTCAAATAAAAAGTTTAAGGTGCTATACATTTTAAACTAGAGAACAAATTAAAAATGTTTAAACGCCAATTTGTTTTATGTTATATTTATCCATTTAAAAAGGGACATTTAAAAAGGAACTTTTTTTTTTTTAAATATTAACTAAAGCTAATTTTTATATATTAACAAAAAACTTAAAATTTATCTTAAATATAAGTCACAGCTTTAACACCCATGAAATACTTTTTGCAGACGAGCAAATTCAAAAATTACAGTATTCCAAAAGTGCCAAATCCTTTCAAAACAAAGTTGGCAACAATGCGGCACTCCCCTTTTTTTTTTATTTTAGATTTTTTTCGACGATGGATAAGAATATGTACCTCAATATTCTTCAAGAAAATTTGCTCCAAATTGCGCCAAAAAGTGTTAGAATCCGACGTGATTTCCGGTTCTACCAGGGCAACGACCCAAAACATACGTCCGGAATAGTGCAGTCCTGGCATTGTGTGGAACTCTTTCCATGATTCCTCCGGCCCAGTCTCCAGATTAAAAATGTAATTGAAAATTTGTGGGCTGCGCTGGAGAACAACATCCGGAATCATCGGATTTCCAGCAAACAGGACCTTAAAAATGCTATGCTGGAGGCAATGGAACAAGTAAAAAGCCTAGGCACCTGCTCTCTAGCAGGAATTTTATATAAAAAAAATTTAAAAAAGTTTAAGGTTTTTCATGCTCATTATTAAAACCCTTATTTTACCTTTTTTTTTCCAAAAATTAACTGGTTTTGTGGCTGCATCATTTAAGCTGTGACTTATATTTAAGATAAATTTTAAGTTTTTAGTTAATATATAAAAATTAGCAATATTTTAAAAAAAAAAAGTTCCTTTTTTAAATGTGATATAACATAAAACAAATTGGCGTTTAAACATTTTTAATTTTCTCTCTAGTTTAAAATGTATAGCACCTTAAACTTTTTATTTGACACTGCATCAAATAAGGTGTGAGTCACTGTATGTACATAAATACATACTTAAAAATAAAATAATAACCGCAATTTATAGCATTTCAATACTTTTTGCTATTTTGTTATAGCAATGAGCATAAATATTAGAAGAGTGTGCAATTGGTAAGAAAAACCTAGTCCCATGCCCCCGAGCTAGGCATAGCGGTACTTTTCTATGTTCTGCCTGTGAGTGAGTGCGACAGCGGATAGCATGTGCAGCCGTTCTTGTTTCAGCACTCAGCGGCCTGCCAAGCGGCGGGTCAGCGGCAACCGAAAAGGGTCAAAATGTGTCGTGTGCGTTGTTTACATTTCTTGCTTTGCCTGCCTGTCGAGATTTTTGCTATTTTTTGATATTTCTGTCGTTGTCTGTCTCTTTCACATGTGAACTACTGAATACACTTTCGAAATTTATGTGCATCTTTGCTAAACTGTGTGGCATAATCGTTGGCTAGTGTCATAGAACTAAAAATTTGAAAGAGTATGAATGACCAGCAATTGTCAAACTGAAATTTGGCTGTTTGTGCACATCTATGCATATCCAAATTAAATGTGTGTGTGTGGCAATTGTATATCATTTATTGAATTGCCACAACTTTAATGATTTGACAATTTAGGAAACAGCTAGAGAAATTTAATAAAAATCCGTAAGGGAGGCAAAAGCGATGCTGTTGAAAGACACAGCTCGAACTTTAAAAAACAGAAGATTCTTTACAAACGCCAATGATAATATTTTGTGCTTTCAAATATACATTTATTATATAGTTCAAAAAAAGTGTTGTTGAATAATTTAAAAATATTTTAAAAATAAAATAAATGAAATAATAGCAATGCATTTTTTATTAAATTTCTCTAGCTGTTTCCTAAATTATCAAATCAAAATATCTTTGGGTGTTATCTTCCTACCAAATTTTGGAGACTTTAGCTCAAAAACTATGAAAAATACACGCATTCCCGTTTTTAACGAAAAGTTGGAGCGGCTGAGGTGGGCAAGGGCGGTATGGGTGGGTGCGGCATCCAAAGTTTTGATGCAGTTTTTTGGGCATCACCTATAAATCGCAAAATTTGGTGGCTGAAGGTCAAAGACTGAGGAAGATATAGTCGTTTCTGATTTCAAACAGCGGAAAAGCTGGGACCGGAGTGGGTGGGCTTGGCTCCAAAACTTTAATGCAGGTCGTTACTAGCTATCTTCCCACCAAATTTTGAGACTCTAGCTCAACAACTCTGAAAGATACACGCATATCCGCTTTTAACGAAAAGTTGGAGAGGCTGAGGTGGGCAAGGGCGGTATGGGTGGGAGTGGCAACCAAAGTTTTGATGCAGTATTTTGGGAATCGTGATCACCTATCTTGGCGCAAATTTTGGTGGCTCTAGCTAACTGAGGAAGATATAGGCGTTTCTGATTTAAAATTGCTGGGGGCTGGGGGCGGAATGGGTGGGCGTGGCATCAAAGTTTTTCGGGGATGCCAGTAGCTATCTTCCTACCAAATTTGGTAGTTCTAACTGTAATGGTGTACCGAATAGGTGAATTTATCGATTTTGAGTTATCGAATTTAACAATTTGCCAGCCCCCCAGTTATTGTAAAGCCCCAACCTTGACACTTTAATTTACTATGCCATAGATAAAGAGAATTGGAAAGTTTCAAGTCTCTAGCTTGAATTGTGTGGAAAAAAGTTGCGTTCATACAGACAGACAGACAGACAACATGACGGACATACTCCCAATATACTCTTTACCTTCGGTATCGAGTATAATGACGCGCCTGATTCTCTATCTCAATGGTTGCGTAGAAAAGAGAATGTTAAATACTTTGCTTTAATAGTTTGTGAAATATTTTCTGATTTATTTATTTTATATCTTCTGTTGCTAAAATTTATATAAACTATCCGCGCAGCGAAGTAAGCGGGGCACTTACTAGTAGAGTTATAAACAAGGTTCATTGTTGTCGGGAATTAAATCTCCTATCATTAAAGGCAAAAAGTGAATGAAACTGAATGTTTCGCTAGCTCTCATTTTTAATTTAAAATTTTTTAATTTATTTGCTTCGATGGAGACTGAAATATTTCCACTTTCAATTTCTCCAAATGAAAATAGGTTCTTCCGGTTATTAATAATATCTAAAGTTACAATTTTATCACTTATAAGTGAATTCAAAATATGACATACATCACAAACACAAACGACTTCTAAAATGTCGTGCATTAAATCAAAATAAAAGTTATCAACAACATGAAAATTTTGTAACTCGTTAAATATACAACTTAATTTTAAGCCTGTTTCTTTACAATTTTTGGCTTCCAAATCAGTACGGTAAGATTCTGTATTAAACAGATGCTCGTCATGCTGCACTGAATCGCTTTTCATTTGTGTATTAATTCTGTTACAAGCTCTGCAGAATCTTCTGGATCTAAATGATTTAACGAATCCCAATAACGAATTTAATCCTAGATTATCTCTTAATATAAGACTTTATTCTAAATACATTTTTTTTGTACCTTCAGATGTACATATATCAATGCCATTTTCTAATGATTTAAGTTCTCGAAAAATATGGTAGTAAGCTGTTTCGTAATCATAATTTTTAATTTTGTTTGATGAAATATACGCAAACGGAAAAATAAAATTTAATTGAGATTGTAAATACTGACGCAAAGTTGGAAAAGAATAATAAAATCCACAAATCGATGATACACGTGTGCCTACAGTATTATTGATTTGAAATTCATCGAAATATAAATGAAAAGGTATGACAATATCATTTCGTGAATAGTTTTTCATCCTTTCTAAAAATGTAATTGAACTATAAAAGTTAATCAACGAATCATTATCTTTAATCATTTTCTGATTGTCAAGAATTAAATTCAAAACATTGGGTAGTTCTAAAAATGATTTCATTTGAAACTTAACTGGCATTACATAAACATCAAGTTTTTTGGGCAAAAGAGAAACTTTTCCATTTAGAAATTTAGGTGAAATTACATTGTTTATTACAAAGCATTGAGGATCTTCAAAAAGTTTCTTTTCTTTTAAAATTTTGCAGAGTCGATATTCTGATTTAATATCGTCAAATATATTTTGACCCAAAAAACTTGAAATTGATTTCAAATCGTTTAAATAGAATATTTGAGCAGCGTTTGCAAAAACTACTCTGTAGCAGCAAGAGCAATCAAAATATTGCTATGCTCTTGCTACCGCTCTGACTCTGACTAACGACGAAAATTTGTATGCTCTGCATCTGCTCTGTAGTTTTTTCATTTCATATTCTGTAGCAATAGCAATAGCAAAAAACATGGAAAACGATATGCTATTCTTCGTAGCCGGAGTTGTATGTTTGCCGAAAATCGGGAGCGAGATGACAGAAGAGCAAATGAAAAATATTTATATGCTACTGCTCTTTTTTTGTTTTTTTTTTGTGCCAATTCTGTTATCGTTTTTTTATTAACGTGTAGGCTAACAAAATTAAATAGTTAAAAACACAGTATTTTATTCAGTCAAGACATTGAAATTTGTGTATTAAGTTAAATGATTATTGTTACGGAAATTAATTAATATATTAATCGTCGTTTTCAAATAAATTTAATTGATCGATGGCAGTATCCAAGTGTGTCGAATGAAGCTTTACAAGAAGAATATTTTCCAAAGTCACGTGACTTAATCGATTTCGGTTGTCAGACAACACCAGTTTCATTGAAGAAAAAGCTCTCTCTATTGTTACCTGGAAGTTTTAAGAAATTAAGGCAGTTGTTTACTTATTAAATAGTAATGCTTACTTGGGTTGGCGGTATAGCAAAACATACTTTGCTTAGCGCGTAAAGCTCTGGATCGCTTGACTGCTTCTCCTTCCAGAAATTTAGTACATTTATATTTGCTTTCATGAACGGTAGTTTTAATAATTCAATTTTTGCATGGACATCTGTCTACTCATTAGTAAGTGTCACGCTAGCACTTAAAAAGTTATCCAATAGCTCAAAATTATTGTCTTTGAAGTGTCCAGAGTCCGCATCCAATGAATTAGTTGAAGCTGTTAAATTAAGAATGGAACCGTGCATTTTAATTTTTTCCCACAGTGTCTTTAAAAAATTGATTGCATTTTCTTTTTGAGACCAGTCAAGTGTATGTTGGAATCTAGGGTCCAAGTATAGGCAAGCGTCGAAGCCAACGTTTGATTCTAATTTTTTTGTTCGTACCTCCATACTTTCAACAAGCTTGTTTCCAGTTATATAAATAAATGAATCATTACTATGCGAGTTTGTTGATAAAATATGTTTAGTGGCTAGTTTGCAAGTCAGCCACAGAGCATAAAAATTTCCATAATGTAATTTTTCTTCTTGGAACTTTACTATGGCCTTTTGTAGTGGAGCCATAACAGTAATGTATGAATCTATAAAGTCCCATAAAACATCATTTGCTTCGAAATTTTCGTCTTCTGTTTTATTTTCCACAGTTTCAATAAGGCTCAATATACTTTTGGCTTTATTAAGTTGGTCGATCATGTTGAATGTTGATCCACATCTAGTAGGACAATCCAATTGAGGTAATTTAAACATTTTTAATTCAAATAAATCACGGTAACCGTTTGAAGGCTTCCGAATGTATTTGGTAAGATTGCGGCATTGAAATAAATATTTCTTTACAATTGTATTTTTAGTAACGTCAAGTGCACAAAGCTGTGCAGTGTGGGCTGCACATCGACATATTTGTATATCACCCACATACATATTTTCTGTATTTTCAAAGTGGTTAATTTGTTTCGTGTACTCGATGTTCTTCTGTTCAATACAGGCTTCATCAAAATCGTCATCGCTTTGACACATTTTTGATAATATTTTTGAAGTTTTTATCATATTGGCGCCATTATTCGATGTTATTGATACAACTTGGCTCAGTGATATTTCGTACTTCTCTAAAACAGATAGAATTTCTTTAGCAAGATTTTTGGATGTGCTTGACTCAGCTCCCTTGAGCTCTACCATTCCAAGAATTCGCGATTTTATTACATTTTTGCTTATAAAATGAGCACTGACGCCAAAAATATTTCGGCCAAGCCGCGTTTCACTATCAATTTTTAAAGATAACAGGCGATCTTTACTTTCTTGTTTTATTTCAAGTCTTATATTCGCTGCCACTTGTTTAAGTACAGATTTGCATTTGCTTCCATTCAACTTAAAGTTTATTCCACATTTGTCTGTAAGACCTTGACATATTGGGTCAATTATATTGCGCATATTTTTTGAGTTGAGCACATGGAATGGAACGCTTTCTTCAGTGACAAGACCAATGTATGACCGAATTAAAAGTTTTCTACTGATTTTAACTTTAATCAATTTATGTTTTAAATGTTCTGATGTAGCAAGGCGAACAGAACCACTTCCTTCTTCTTCAACACTGATGCCATGCAATTGCAAATGCTTTTTTAAATTAAAAACACGATCATTTCTCAAAAGTTTAAAACATTTTTTGCATTGTACATGGCCATCATCATTTGCATTAAAATATTTTAAAATGTCGAAATTTTTTTTAAGCGGTGCCATTTTAACGCACTAAATCAATATTTAAGAGTGCCGAAAATTTTTGACTACACGGTTAAGTTTTTTGCTGCAACATTCGTTTGTAGGCAAAGCTTGTAAAAACTGCAAGCAATGCTCAGAGTTGCACAGTGTTTGATGTGCATCACAAGGTTATCGATACGAAATATCGCACAAGACAATATTATTACAAATAGTAAATACATTTTTGTGGCTTATGACGTCACATGTAATGCATGTGTTGAATATTTGGCTTGTTTACATTTTAAATTACTTTATTTTGGCTTTTAATACAATATCATAATAATAATATAATAAGAGAAGCAGTTTCCACTTTATTATCATTCATTTTTATTAAACAAATTTTTTACAAAATGCATCAGATGTGACGTTTTGCACAGTTTATGTGCAATGCTATCTGTCTTTCTTGCTTCATGCACAAGAGCAGTAGCATATAAATATTTTTCATTTGCTCTGCTGTCATCTCGCTCTCGTTTTTCGGCTACAGCTCCGGCTACGAGTAGCATATCGTTTCGTTTTTTGCTATTGCTATTGCTACAGAATATGAAGTGAAAAAACTACAGAGCAGAGCAGAGCATCAAATTTTCGTCGTTCGGCTACGGCTCTGCTACAGATGAAATCAAAAGTCAGAGCAGTAGCAAGAGCACAACAAAAAACTACGGAGTAGCGTAGCATTTTCAAACACTGTTTTTGAGAAGTATCAACAATCATATTAATAATATTGGATATGCAAAAAAAATTAATGAGTGTTCGAACTCAATAGCGATGTGTTAACACCATTTTGTACCTGTTTGATTGCTATGAACACATTAAGAAGAAAAAGAATAAATTATTGATTTTGGTATTACTTTTTTCATTTATATAGTAGAATTCATTTATGAAAGAATAAACTGACGAATAATTAATGTTGGATTGGCGATTATTAATTTAGTTATAAAAGTATTTTATTTAAAATTTTTTGTTGCATGGTATAAGTATAAATATAAAATATAATACTATCACTTTTATTACTTAATATAATATGTAGTTGACAATCCAATAACTCTGCTCCTGCATAAGAAAATCATAACATAGATGTTGAGGCAGGTCACAAAAAATCAAGATCAATTGCAAAACCATTCAAATTTACTTTTTGTTTTGCTTTTGACCGCCACCAACAGAACAACAAAGCGCGCACAGGCATACTAGAGGTCTGCATTAGAGTTGTGTCGTTCGCGTTTTACTGCCAAATTTAAAAAATGAGCTTACTGAAGATGTTAAGAACAAACTATCTTCAGCTTCAGCAGTGTGTCTTACAACAGACGGATGGACTTCGCTAACTAACGAGAGTTACATTGCCGTAATCGCACATTTTATTGAAAAGGATGCAATGGTGCTATCATCTCATATGCTTGCATGTGAAGCTTTTGGGGAGAGTCACACAAGCCAAAATCTTTGCACTCTTATCCAAAAAGTTGCAACTAATTGGAATATCGAAAATAAAATTACTGCAATTGCGTCTGATAATGCTGCTAACATAGTATCTGCGATTAAGATAGGTAATTGGCGTCATATTGCATGCTTTGCCCACACACTAAACCTAATTGTTCAAAAGGGATTAGGAAAACTTGATAGTTTGAGGTTGAAAGCCAAAGCAATTGTCGAATATTTTCATCGCAGCTCAGCTGGATTAAAAAAGCTTAAAGATATTCAGCGACAATTGAATCTACCTGAGCTGAAACTAACTCAGGATGTTCCTACTCGTTGGAATTCAACGTATAAAATGTTTGAACGGCTTTCTCTTTTAAAAGAAGGAGTCATGCTGACCATTTCAACCCTACGTCCCGATCTTTGCTTGACACAGCCAGAATGGGAGATCATTGAGAGTATTTTGCCGATGCTGAAGCCGTTTTTCGAAATAACGACGGAAATTTCTGCGGAGAAAAACGTTACGCTGTCAAAAGTAATTGTAATGGCAAATTTATTAATCTTCAGGCAGTTTTGGAAAAACTGAAAGATGAAATGAAAGCCCGGCTCAGCGATTTTGAGAGTAACATCCTGTACGCAGAAAGTACCATTTTAGACCCTCGTTTTAAAGGACGTGGTTTTAAATGTACGGAGAAGTATGAAAAAGCCGTTGCAGCGCTCAAACGCAAAATTGCCCAAATAAGGCCAGTAGAAGATGTTGCTGATGATAGCTCACTACCAACTGTCCGAACGTCGCCAACCAAGTCCATTTGGGACGATTATGATCAGGCGTTTGAGCAGGTCACGAAGCCAAATAACAGCACGGCTGCTGCCATAAGAGAGGTGGATAAGTATTTAAGTGAGGAATACATAAAAAGAAATGACGACCCTTTGAATTGGTGGGCGCAGAGAAAAAATGTATATCCTCGACTGTACGCATATGCTCTGAAACGGCTTTGCTTGGTGGCCACATCAGTGCTATGTGAGCGCTTATTTTCTGCAGCAGGGGAAACAGTCCGCAAAAGGCGAACACTACTTAGCCCTAAGAATGTTGAAAGCCTACTGTTTCTGCACAATAATATGTGAAATTAAAAAGGTATGCATTTAATAGCTTCTGAAAAAATAATGCAAAACGTTAATACATTTTTAGCTTTTTTTCAGCACCGCTTAGCACGCTGTCAGTGAGGGAACTAAATCAGTCACCAAATACACAAGCTCCAAGTAAATTTCAGCTGGCTGTACTTAAGGCAAAAGGCCCTTTTCAGGGCCACAAATCGATTTCTTCAAAGAATTTAAAATATGTAGAAATGAGTCTTAAAGTGTATATGCCATTTTATCTAGTTTATCTAATAAGGGGGCAAACTGCGTTTTTTAATTAATTCAGAATATTTAATGATGCACCCTTTGTTTGGACAATGGACAATACTTTTGTGCCTTGAAAATGTTATATTACAAATAAAAATTAACTATTAAGTAAATTATTTATAATTGTGGCATATTATTGCGCATAAAAAAAGATCAAACAAAAACATGGCAAAACGGTCTGAAATTGAACGAACAAAGACGAACGATGAACATAAACGAACGATGAACAAAAACGAACGATGAACAAAAACGAACGATGAACGAAAATGATCAAATTAGGGAACAAAATCGAACGAACAAAAAGAACGACCTAGTTCACTTCTTGAAAAAGAACGAACGAACTTATTCATCAATTTGAACGATGTTTACCCAACTCTAGTCTGCATGAATACAGTCAAAGCAGCATTTGGTACTCTCACTCAAAGTTCTGACTGACTGAGTGAGACATTGAGTAAAACGGATTTGGCAAATGTGGTGAAGGCATGAGTAGAAAATTTACCGTATCCGAACGGCGAAGCAATGCACGAATGAGTTTCACGACCGAGTACTCGGTTAAGGCCTAATTACTCCAGCGATAAGACGTAAAACGAGAAACGTAAAACGAGAGACGAAAGACGTAAATTTTTTTGCAATTACTCTGAACGTAAGACGTAAACAGCTGTGCATATTAAAACAAAGCGAACAATGGCAACAAGAATTGAAGTGAACGAATTTATTTGGTTTATTTATATTTTATCTTTTCCAAAATGGATATGGAAATGGAGGAAATAGGCACACTGTTTTTTTTGTTTGTGCACAATGTTCAAAATTATAAGGGAAGTGCGAAAGGAGCGTCATGGTCATTTATTTCCATGTTTATTATTATTATTATTAGTTATGAATTGCAGCACAACTAATGACAAGCCAAAAAAACAAGAAATGATATCAGCTGTGAAACGAGAAACGTAAGACGAGAGTCTGCTTTCTGTTTTCTGCAGAAAAATTTTACGTCTCTCATTTTACGTTTCTCGTTTCCGTCTGGAGTAAACGCTAACATTGTTTGCCGTAAGGTTGATCGCTACAGCTGTTTACGTCTCTCGTTTTACGTTTCTCGTTTTACGTCTTATCGCTGGAGTAATTAGGCCTTTAGTTGTGCTCAGCATTGGCGACGTCAAATTTATTGCGTGTTTTTTTTTTCGTTTTTGTTTTGCAATACAAGACATAGAAAAATGAAAAGACATGGATTAAATGCTATATATATGTATTTAATTTATTTATTTTATTTTTCAATGACTGAATGCAGAAACATAATTTTGTTTATTGTACTCGAGTACTCCGAGTACTCGAAACATTTACTCTGCATTCACTCATTCTATCCATTACGCTTTGGTTTAAATTTCACTCATTTCGCTTACAACGAAAACAACGCTAACCAATGCGCAATTCACTTTGTTAAAACCGGTTTGGCACGCCGTATGCGACTCAGGCTTGTTGTAATCAAATAACCGAAAAATTTGAGTGCATTCGTGCAAACCTCTAATGCATACGCATAAATACGCACAGACACACACAAACACTTACAAACAAACATAGCGAACTTCTTTAATAGGTGAATGATGGTGTGGGATACCCTACCTAGTTTATTTGCTATATTAATTGATTAATTAATTAATATTATTAAACTATTTTTAGTAATTTCTCAATTGTTTGCTAAGCGCCAACTTATGCTTATTAAGTATGCAATTATTGCATATATATAATATCCTAGTAGCTTTTATATAATATTAGGGTACATAACATTCTTCATTCGTCAGTTCATTTTCTTATTACAGAAGTCCGCTATATTTGTCTGTAAGTGTGTGTGTGTGTGTTGTGTCTGTGCCTTCACGAAGAAGCAAAACAGAATAGCCTTGGACGAATGATGTTGCTGCATACCCTAACTAGCTTATTTGCTATATGTATCAAATAATCAATTAATATTATTAAACTATTTTAGTAATTTCTCAATTGTTTGCTAAGCTCCAACTTATACTAATCAAAGTATGCATTTATAGAAAATATATTATTGAAGTACATGTCCACAATAGCACTTATAATTTATTAGGGTATTCAACACTCATCATTCTCTTTGCTTAACAGCTGCATGGCTCGACCGTCCCAGGCTGGGCCTTCTCTGCCGCTGCACCAAGCACCAATACCATCATACTTATTTTGAGCAGAGAAAATGTTTTCACAACAAACACATACTATTTTCTATGCTAACGCTGCGACGCATATAACGCTGTGATGCTTACGCGCTGTGAGGTTTGCATGTATTGAACCGCTTGGTTTGTGCTAGCCCTGCAGTTCGACTGGTATGAATTCGTTCCTTGTCTTTGATGAATCATCGATTCTTTGGAATGATTCCAGAATCGATCCAAAAGAATGCAGAAGAGAATGGATCGTTTGTACGCGGCAAGATACACATACATACATACATACTTATCATGCAAGCCTTGCTCATGATGAAATAACATAAGGTGGTCCCGTCGGCAACAGACATCCACTTATTGTATGCTTGCAATAAGTGCGAGTGAAAAGAACATAGTATAGTATGTCGTATTGAGTGTGAGTGAGGCGGCAATGTGATTGTTCTCGTCAACAAGCAAACGTGCTCTGAAATAAGTGTATACTTCGTAAAACTTCGGCTGCCGATGGGACCACCTTATGTTATTTCATCATGGCCTTGCTCGCCTTGCTCGCTCTCTCGCTCTCTAAATTTTAGTTTTCATTCAACCCTTATAAACGACGCATATCCGCGGACGCATATGTTTTTAAGTTGCTATTGTTTTTGCTTAAACCATAATAAGTTTGAAAATAAATATTTGATTAAAATGTTTATGTATTTGTTTTTGGGTAAGTTTCTGCCAAAATACTTGCATACGCATGTACAGATGTACATATCAATGCAATCAACATTTTAAATTCATTGATCTCTCGCTCTCTTACTTTATGACGCTGTGAGAGAGCGAGCAAAGCGCATTTAGTGTATGTATAATAAAAAGGGCAATGCAGAAAAATTGGCATGTGAAAAACAAACAAGCAAGAACAAAACATAAGCAAAATATTAGCGCGTACCGTTTTGCTTTATTTGCTCTGCGTATAGAGGTAAGCAACAAATACATACACAATAAATTCAAACAATATCTAATCAAAATAATATTATTTTGCAGATACCATCCAGGCATTGAACCAAAATACACCGGCGGAGAAGCAGCTGCGTACAGCTACAAAAAAACAGAATAAACAAGGCTTCATTTAGGCAAAAAAATTAAACAATATTTAGTTTAAAAAAAAAAAATTTTTTCAAATAAAAAAAATCATTTCCGCATATTTATTTTTATATCAATCGATTCCCAAATGAGGACAAGGAATCGATTCCCTGTACCAAGTACGGGAGGAATCGATTCCCAAATGAGGACAAGGAATCGATTCCCTGTACCCTGTAGGGGAATGGGTACAAGGAATCGATTCCCTGTACTCTGGACGGGACTGGGTACAAGGAATGCAGAGCGGAATCAATTCATACCGTCCAATGACATGCCCATGTTAAATTCACTGATATTTTACACGCGTTGTCTTCCAGGCGGGAAGCGATGGTAGTGAAAATGGATCGATGAATCCACAGTTGATTCATCGATCCATCGAACTGCGGGTACCCGCGCCTATAGATGTTAACACATCAAAAGTAAATTAGATATCATATCTTGAATTAACAAAATTTCATTTCTAGGCATAAATGGTTGCGCATGTAGTCGCAGTGTTAACACTAAACACTAATGCTTCTCTTTTTAAATTATTTACATGTTCAAACTGATCAAATTTTTTTTTTTCAAAATTTACTCTAGGTGTCGAACTTAAGTATATATATTACTAGTCGAACTGGTGAATCAATAGTATTTACTAAAACAGAATCATTACAAGTTTCCTGTGTTATTAAATCATCCTTTTGCTGCATGTTGAGTAAATGCCTTTTGAAATTGTACATTTTTGAAAACATCTGGTTGCAGTTACTGACTTTACATTTAAAAGGGCTTCTCTTCGTTATATGAGGATCATTTTTTAAATGATTTACAAGCAACTCAGCTGTTGCAACAGCTTCATTACATTTAAAGCAAGGAAACATGGTTATTTTTTCAAATAATAGTTTAACGCGGTTAAGTTTGACGATTTTAAGTCGAATTTTGTATCAATCTCAAAAAAATATTTTTGAATAAATAGCCACGGCAAAAATATTTTATTATGTGTTTTTACTTTATTGCAGTTCTCTTTCTTGTGAAAAACCTAATTAACAAGAAAGCAATAAAAGTTAATTGTTGCGGTTACATATTAGTAACATGAAGTAACACTTTGTGTGGTGCATTGTTTTGAAGAATACCACTCATAATATTTTAATATATATATATTCTTGTTTTATTTGTTAAAATTAGTCTTAGTATTTGAATGAAATAAAAAAATTTTTTTTTTTTTAATTTTTTTCACATTATTTACTTACTATGATGGCAATTGTGTTGCGTAAGACGAGTTAACTCGTCTTTGCTCAATTTTAATTACGCAGCTAACAGGTAAAATTATGTAAGTAAATTGAGTGCTTATATGTATAATATGGTAGATATTGGATGTTTTAATGGTGTCAAATCGATGAAACTTATTAGTAGGTGTTTTAAAATTTTCATCTTAAATAGCCATCAATGAAAATTAATATGAAACAAAGAACCCGAGATGTTAGAGAACCTCTAATAACAATTTAACAGTAAGCGTTATTTCCACAATTAAAGTACATAACAAATGTAAGACAGAGCAGATGTCAGACACATCAAAGCAATCGTTGGATTATATTTACATACATATGACATGTACTGTTAGATTGAAATAAATGTGCACCTTGATGCACAAAAGACTGCGGTGACAGACTTCCTGCTTTGTGTCGAGTTAGATGGGATCGGCTTGAAACTGAAACCAAAACAATTCTAATTATTTCATAAAAACATACGCTTGAATTAAGTTACCAAAGTGAAAAATAGCATTTAAAAGAAGTAAAAAAAAGAAGTGCAACAAATGTGCAATGCCAAAGCTTTCAGTCATGTAGCTTGCCGCATTTGATTGGTCCATGGAAAGCACACTTGGGCTTATGGGTGTAGATTTCATGGTACAACCAAGTAAGTGTGTATGTACTTACGGAGCTATGTATGCAAAAACAGATGCACATAAGGGTCGGACTAAGTTTGTGTATGATGGTAGGTGGCTGAAGTAGTAAGCTATAAGGGAAAAGCTAAAGACAGAAATACGAGTTGATCGACATTCGCTCACATACATGAACGTTTTGAAGACATGCACACGGTCTATTGTAAAAATCTTCTCAGGTGTAACAGGTTTCTCAGATTTAAACAGAGGTTGAGACTGTGCCCCACACAGTCGTCTGTGACACTCGCTAGAATCGTAATCGCGTGCGGAATAAGGAACAAACAAATTGTATCCAATGTACCAGTCAGTTCAAATTGAAGAACTGAGATCGATTGGTGCTTAGATATCAACCAAGAATAATTTATTTCAATTCTAGCACCATTCGAAATCAGTGCTTTGTATTGGAACCGATCAGCGGCGCATTAGGATTAAAGTGATTTTAAGTGATTCATAATTTGCCATTTTTAAATTGTGAACACATTCAACTAACTGACACACGTATATTAATTAACATACATTGAATTATTTGTAAAGTGACGAACGTGATTATAATGGAAGCCGTTAAAGTGCAACAAAGGTTTTTAATTTTCGCTGTGTAGCCCCGTACCGATGTTAACTGCAAAACTCAACATGAGTGGCATTTTTAATACCCTGATACCAAAGGTTAAGAGTGTATTGGTTTTCTGCAAAGTCAGTCTGTTCGTCTGTACGAACTTAACTTTCTCGACACTTGTAATGCTAGAGGCTTGAAACTCATATATTTAATAATAAAATTGGATTTATTTATAGCTGTTAAAGTGGTCTGATTTAAAGAAAATCAATTGTAAACGTTGCAGTCGGACGCAACCAACTGCAGAATAATCTGAATACTCTGTGGTATGGGTGGTCTCTCTCTCAAAGATCTGCATCAAACACTTTATGAGCACTGCGCTCACCCCTGCCACCCCGTACTCATACTTTTAACTCAGATTCCTTACCATCAGTTTTTTTTACTGATATCATTATTCCGCTGTCGATACCGTCAGACTGCAACGTATTTCACACATTAGCCCTGTTCAACAGTCGTTTCAAAGTTTCAAGTTTGAAACGCTTAACTTGTGAACTGCATTTTGTGTGACAATTCGTTTCAAACTTGTGCAGTCAGCTGTTGTTTGTTTACATTTCTAGAGTCTAGAGTGTTAGCTGCGTGGCGGCAGACACGAAAAGGCAATTTTTGTATAATATGTTGTTTAATTGAAGCACCATTTAATAATAATTTTTTATTTATATATTTATTTATTGTCAGCTAAGAGCAGCTGACATTAAAATGAAATCAAAATTAATTTAAAATAAAATTAAAAAATAGTTAAATAATTAATTAATTAATATAGACTTGTATAAAAATCTGAAAATAAAGTTTGGTAAAAAAATAATTAAAAAGTTAACGTTAAGGCTCTGGGGAATTCAACACAAAATTTAGTAGTCCAACATTTGTTGCGTGGATTGGGAAAAACCCGGAAAAATCCAATAAGACCAGCGTTAGATTAGTAATTAGTGGTTACGATTAGATAAAGTAAAAAGGATCGATCTTTTTAGTACTGGAATTGAGGCCTCAAGGGACATAAGAGAATAAAGTTTGTTATAGTCAGAACATAAAACACGAAATGGTTCATGAGTTAAATAGTTGCTCGAGCAACGATCAAGGCTAAGGGGTACAAAGTTACGTGAAGATCTAATTGGGACATTTAATTTAATTTGACTCAAAAGAACTGATGAGTCGATTTCACCATTAAGTAGGTTAGTAACAAAAATTACTCCATGCATAGTTCTACGGTTTAACAGGGAGGGAAGATTAATCAAAAGTAGTCTACTTGAATACGGGGGTAAGTCAACTCCCGGAACCCAGTTAAAATATCTAAGGGCAAATAGAAGAAATTTCTTCTGAACAGATTCAATTCTATCCTGGTGAATCGAGTATGTTGGGGAACACACACAAGATCCATATTCCAGGATGGGACGTACTAGGGATGTATACAGCGTTTTCGTGGTGTAGGGATCGTTAAACTCTTTCGACCACCGCTTGATGAAGCCAATGACATTAATGGCCTTATTGACCATGGACGAAATATGAGAGTCAAACTTTAATTTAGGATCAAGAATCTTTAATTTCAAACACGCGGTCAAGTGGTGGAGTAAATTAAAACGACACCAGGCCGACAATGCACCCAAATCCGACTGTAGCAAGTTACAAAGAGAAGCATCATTGTAGGTTAAACATAGTTTTACATCATCAGCAAACATATATACATAAGAGTTAGTAATAACAGCTGGGAGATCGTTAATAAACAAATTAAATATCAAGGGACCAAGGTGACTACCCTAGGGAACACCAGAGGTAACATAAATAGGTTTAGATACAAACGATTTAAAAAAAAACTTTTTGTGTACGACTACACAAGTAATCCGAAAGCCATAACAAGAGTTTTGATGGAAATCCAATAATATTTAATTTTTGAAACAACAGAGAATTACTAACAGAATCAAATGCCTTACTAAAATCGGTGTACACCAGTGATGCCAACATATTTTTTCAGAAGAAAAGGACAGGTTGAAAAAAAAAAAACAGGAAAAAAGCTGGAAAATTAAAAAAAAGGCGGAAAAAAGGACATAAAGTTTTATTTATATTTATTTATGTATTCAATAGTTGTAAGGCTTCTTCAATCACATCTTCATCGGCCTGAACTTCTCGTTGCCCAGGTCCTGTTTTAAATCTTCATTAAAATGCACAGCCAACACATTTTTAATTAGTCTTGTGCACTTGGTTCTGTGCAATTTAATGTCATTGGCGCCAAAATGAGTTTTGCACAATTCACTAAGGTGATCGACCGGCGCAATCGCACAATGCTGGGCTACAAACATAGCTAAAGCAGCTTCCTGGCGACAAACTTCAGTCGGTTTTACTGCTTTAAAACTAATTTTGTTTCCTTGATTAAAACATGATGTGTTTTGTACATGTTTTTTTGTTGCCATGTGCGAGCGAATTTGGTCAACTTTCGAGTTTACACTGCATTTGCAGTATTTGCAATAAGCCTTATTACTGTCCGACTCATCGCGACACAACCAGTTTTTAAAATCTGGCTGCTGTAGCCAGCAATCGCGGAATTTTTGCTTATAAAGTTCTTTAGGCATTTTTAATCAACTTCACTTGTGCAAATTACGCTTCGATATGCGTACGATTAATTACGATATCGATAAAAGTTTGCATAAAAGAGATGCCACATAGTTTGTAAAAAATCAATTTTAATAAATTATATAAAATAAACAATTTAGTCTAAAAATGCCAGATTTCCAGATAAAAGAACCAAAAAGAGGACAGATTTCCGGATAGGGGCTGTTTGACATTTTTTCCGGCTGAAGCAGTTAAAAACAGGATAGATCTATCCGGAAAAAGGCCAAATTGGCAACACTGGTGTACACAACGTCAGTTTGCATTTTTTCCTGAAACCCTTTGATAACAAGCGAAGTGAATTCAAGAAGGTTAGTGGTAGTAGATCTACGCCTAACAAAACCGTGTTGATAGGATGAAATAATTGAACTACATAAGTGTTGCAATTGGGAACATATAATTTTTTTTTGAAGAATTTAGGGATGGCAGACAACTTGGATATGCCTCTATAATTTTTTAACGTTATACTTAGAAGAATTGTAATGGAGTGGAATAATAAAGGATTCCTCCATATATCAGGAAACACAGATTAGTCAACTGACAAGTTAAACAATTTATGTAAGGGTTTACAAAGTGAATCCGCACAGTATCTAAGTATACAACCTGGCACTCCATCAGGACCAGGCAAGTAGCCGGGCTTGATAGAGTTTAGGTCACTTAGGAGCGTACACTCAGTAATAACTGGGACATTTATGCAATTTGACGTTTGAACTTGAAAAGGATAGGAATTACTACAATTATATAGACTCGTTGAGTATACTGATTGAAAATACTCAGCAAATAGATCGGCCACTGCCTGATCAGAACTTGCTTTCGTATTATCGAGGTAAACTGACGAAGGCAAGCATGAAGATTTACGTTTTGAGTTAACAAATTTATAAAACTTTTTAGGATCACGTGAAAAGTTTAATTAACAACGATTAAGATAATTATTATAACAAGATGTGTTAACAGAAAGAAAATTAGATTTTGCTATAAAATACGAAGATAAATCTAAAGTTGTTCCCGATTTTCTAAATATTTTATATAAGATTTTGCCTTCGCGTTTTTCAATTTCGATAGTTCCCTCGTAAACCAAGGTGGTTTATTATCACTTGAAGAAGAAGTGAGGGGAACACAGATATCCAAAAGCGAATTTAAGGTCCTATAAAATATGACAATAGCAGATTCTAAGGTGCGTTTCATATATATAATGACACCCCAAATTTGCTTATATCTTTTGATCGGTAAATTTTTTTAAATAACAATGTTTGGAGCATTTGCTTGTATTGACAAAAAAATAATGTGTACCAAGCCAGACGGCGCTGCCTATAACGGTACATTTGTTTTGCCGAAAAAACTGATTTTCGGTCGTTTCATATTTATAAAGCCACTTTGATTTTTATGTTTTTTGTTTATTTATATATTTATTTGTTACATATTAGAATTAAATAGTGTTTCCATGTTTGGAAACCACTTGAAAAATTCGATTTGGCATACTCTTGATCAAGTTGTCAATCGTTTTTTTATCAATTGCTTCCCATTCTTGAACAATTGTGGTTTTGAGCTGTTCGACCGTTTCAAATTGCCGGTTTTCTTTGTAAACACGGCGAACTAAGATGCCCCACAAGTTCTCAATTGGATTGAGATCAGGGGAGCGAGCAGGCCATTGCATCAGAGCAATATTTTTATTGCTAAACCAGGTTTTGCTCTCCCGACTCACGTGAATGGCAGCATTGTCCTGCTGGAAAGTCCACTGAGTGTCATTATTTTGCCTCAAGAAGGGCAGCAAACTGCATTCCAACACATTAATGTAGTCACTACTTTCCATTCTGGACGAGACGAATTGGAATTCCAGGCAACCGGCAGCTGAGAAAGCACCCCACAGCATAACACTGCCACCACCGAAATTCATTTTCGAGAAGCACAGCTCATCCTTTCGGATGTCGTGCCAATAGCTTCTTGTACCATCGGGGTTATTTATACAGACGAAAAAAAATGGAATTTGGACAATGACGAAACAAATGAAGGGCACTCAAATGGGATGAGTAAATGTTAATATCAGAATGATTAATAGAAGAACAAGTCACATAAAATGAACGGCTACTAAGTAATATTTTAACACATAAAAACTCTAAGTCCGGAAAATCATGAACATGAATATGTTCAGATTAAATACAAGAGTCAACAGCAATGAGAACGCCGCCCTCCTTGCGGGTGGCGCGATCGCATCTGTACAAGTTGTATTTAGTTGGAAAAACCGAATAATCAGAAATATCGGGTGAATCAAATGATAAACTATTAACATATAATTTAGAAAGTTTAGAGTTAAGGCCTCTAACGTTTTGATAGGCCAAACTAATTACGTTTGTTAGTTTTTTGCCACCGAGGTGGAGGCAACAGGGAGGCCAACATACGGTGCGCTTCTGATCCTAACACCATTATTATTATTACTTCGCCTATTTACATACTCTTTCACAACGAGCTGAGGCGGCCAAAACTTTTCAGAACAAATGGAACAAATGCAAAGGATCAGAAGAAAGGTTATTAGTAATTGGTCTAGCCGGCGAATTAAATAACATTAATGGGCTAGCCGTAGGTAGATTAATGGTGGGTACCAGAAGGGGCTTTGAGGGCATGATAGGTGGAATAGTAGGCGGATTAGGGCCCGAAGTCTTTTTACGCTTCGGAGATTCAGTCACTACCTTGCCATTTTTGAAATTTGTCTCAAGCTCAATAAAAGAATTATGCAGAGCATTAAATGCAGCATGCATAGCTTTGAAGCCTGCCTGAGTCTGCCTCATGAATTTTAAATTCTCTTTCACCACCTCATTACAGGACTAACAATACCATTTAAGGCCTGTGTCTGCATGTAAGCAGTCCCTGATTTTGGCAGTGAAGCCAACACATTTCATGTGGATCATGTTGTCTCACAATCCACATAGAATAAAATCTTGATTGGTTGTTCCAACCAATTTGCAATTTTTGCTGCAGCAAACAAGCATTATAAAATATGTTATATATGAATTAAACACAGTACACAAACACAAGAAAACAATAAATTATTACGAGCACTCAAAAACACAACCGTCACCAACGAAAGACAATGACGATAGTATATTCATTAATTTATTATTTTTAAATCTTAATTCTTGCTCAAGCTAAAGAAAATTTAATTTAAAAAATAAACTGTTTTTTGGCAGCCATTTATCAGCTGTGTTCATTCTTTTTGTACTAAAAAACACCAAATATATTGAAAAATACTGAACATCGGCAGCAAATATCGGTTAAATATCGTGCTCTTCAAGAAAATTTTCTATGTAAGTGTTGCTTGACGTTTCAAACTTGAAACTTTGAAACGTTGAAACGACTGTTGAACAGGGCTATTATGTTCTGTCAGGTTTCCTTAGGATTAGATCAAAAGAAAATTATTTTTTCACCCGACAGAGAATAGAAAAACTTATCTTTCTCTTTCAAGTACATCTAGGCATTGATAGCTACATTATAATAAAAAGCATGTTATACGTATTATACGTATGTATATATACATAGAACTAGTGGACCCTACCACGCGCTGCTGTGGTGGGTTTGTCTTTTTCGAACAATTTACAAAATTCAGTTTTAAAAACGTTTTAAAAAATTACATTTACTGTTTAAATATAATAATTACAGATAAGACAAAGTGGTCACAAACCAGAAACTCAGAAACCTTAATGGGCTCATGCAAAATTTGCTAAATATCATCACATGATCAAATGCATGGTTTACAATTCTATAAAGCGCATGCAGACAAACAATAATTTTTATATTAAATATGTTGTAGAAAGTGAGCCGAATGATACAGTAGATAAAATAAGACAAGAGAAACTAAAAACATAAAAATTTATTAAAATAATCCGACCACAAAATCTTAATCTTAAGGAGTTTATAAAAATAGAAATATTTATTGTACAGTCGAACTTCCATATAAAGAATCCGAAGGGGACAAGAAAATACTTCGTTATATAGAAATTTCGTTATATAGAAATGTTTGAAATTTTGTGCGAATTAAGTAGTTTTTTTTTTAAATAATCAGTAATTTTAGTATGTAAGTATATGGTTTTTCCACTTCTCTTCTTCGATAAATTATTTCAAGCACGTTTAGTGCATCAAATACATATTCATTTTAAGATTATTAAAAGTTTTTGCTCTAGCGAAATGAAAAATCGTGTGGACATTTTGCTTGCTTTCAGACCCAAAGTCAATTGTAGACTAAAGAACCACGCAAATTTCCAATTTTCTACAATGTGTACAACTATTCTAAATACAGTTAATCACAATCCGTTATTCTTTGCTTTGGTGCCTATAAAAAAAAACTAATCCCAACAACAACATCTACAATAAAGTTCCTTTTTTAAATGTGATATAACATAAAACAAATTGGCGTTTAAACATTTTTAATTTTTTCTCTAGTTTAAAATGTATAGCACCTTAAACTTTTTATTTGACACTGCATCAAATAAGGTGTGACTGTGTCACTGTACGTCTACATCTACATCTTCGATGTGCACTGAGCAGTAAAAAATGTTCATAAAAAACTGAGCAGCAAAGATCAGAGAATAAGCAAAACATAACACGAAAACAAAACGGTAAATTAAAAAATGTGTTATTGTTTCGTTTTCGCATTCTCAACGTAATTCGTACATAAAATGCAATAACGAAAAAATTCGTTATAGGGAATAGAAAACGCATGAGCGTACGAGCTACGTCCTGAAAATAAATTCGTAATAAAGAAATATTCGTTATATGGAGAACAAATCACACTGAAAGTTGAACCAAAAAGCAGTGTTCGCGAAATAAATTCGTTATATGGAAGTTCGACTGTATTTTTAAAA
>JAEIFL010000315.1:0-111470 GCA_018901835.1 Scaptomyza graminum
AACCGGTAAAATGAGGCCTGATTGCAAAGGGGTACGGTTGCGACAGGGCTGTGAGCTGCCCCAAAAATTTTCTTATACAGATGGGGATGCCACCAGCTATCGTCCTTCCGAATTTGGTGACTCTAGCTCAAATAAGTGAGGGGGGCTGGGGGCGTTATGGGTGGGCGTGGCATCCAAATTTTTGATGCAGATCTTTGTGGAATGCGAATGGGTAAGCGTAGCTCCAAAACATTAATGCAGAACTTTGGGGGTCGTTACTAGCTATCTTCCTATCAAATTTGGAGACTCTAGCTCAAACACTATGAAAGATTAACGCATTCCCGTTTTTAACGAAAAGTTGTAGGGCGGTATGGGTAGGCGTTGCATCCAAAGTTTTGATGCACATATTTGGGGGTCGTCATCACCTATCTTAGCACCAAATTTGGTGGCTCTTGCTCAAAAGCTGCGGAAGACATAGGTGTTTCTGATTAAAAATTTCGGCGGAGCTGGGGGCGGAAAGGGTGGGCGTGGCAGCAATATTTTGAATTTTTTTTTATTTTTTTGCAATTTTTTCGGGGATGCCAGTAACTATCTTCCTACCAAATTTGGTAACTCTAACTGTAAGGGTGTGTGGAATAGGTGGATTTATCGATTTTGAGTTATCGAATTTATCGATTTGCCAGCCTCCCAGTTATCGTAGAACCCCAATCTTTACACTTTATCTGTCCCGGCCATAGATAAAGACATTTGCAAAGTTTCAAGTCTCTAGCTTGAAGGGTGTGGAAAAAGTTGAAAACATACAGACAGACGGACAGACACCATGACGGACATTGCACAAACCCAATATACTCTTTACCTTCGGTATGGAGTATAAAAAACATCTCTGGTGTTTACAAAATTAGTAAAATATAATATATATCTATACTTACTTATAAATATATAAAAGAGTTCGTCCGCGTTAAAATGACTCAGCCACAGCCTAAACGAAAAGAGCTAGAAGGCTGAAATTTTCACACAATTTTTTATGCAGGTAGTCCGTTTGTCCTAAGAAAGGAATTTTATTTTGGACAACTCCTTCGAGTACCTCCCATACATTTTGGAGCACTTTTACCCACTCCAAAAAGAAAACACATTACCCATTCCACTACTGCCACCTGTTTGTCGCACAAGCTGAGAGTTTGATCGCGAGCGAGAATACAAAAACATAACAAATGCGCAGTGACGCCTTCGCGTCGCACAAGCAAAGTCATAAAAAAGGATTGAAAAGGGGTACGGATGCGGCAGAGGTGTAAGTTGCCGCAAATATTTTCTGATGCAGATGGGGATGCCACCAAGCTATCTTCCTACCTAATTTGGTGACTCTAGCTCAAAGTTTGTAAAAGGTTAGGAATGGGTGGTAAGATTTGGAGACTCTAGCTCAAACACTATGAAAGATACACGCATTCCCGTTTTAAACGAAAAGTTGGGGCGGCTGGGGTGGACATGGGCGGTATGGTGGGCGTGGCATCCAAATTGATGCAGTCTAGCTTTCAAATTTTGAAGTTCTAGTTGTAAGGAAGTGCGTAAGAGGTGGTTTTATCGATTTTGAGTTATCGAATTTATCGATTTGCCAGCCCCCCAGTGATCGTAGAGCCCCAATCTTAGAACTTGAACTGTCCCGGCCATAGATAAAGACATTTGCAAAGTTTCAAGTCTCTAGCTTGAAGGGTGTGGAAAAAACTTGCGAACATACAGACGGACGGACAGACACCATGACGGACATTGCACAAACCCAATATACTCTTTACCTTCGGTATCGAGCATAAAAAAGGACAGAAAACAGGACAAAAATTGTTCTGTACAATTTTAAGCTTTTTGCATCAAAATGAAACTTGCACAATTCCGTGAGGTGATAATAAACATAAACATATGTAGCTAATACAGCTTCCTGGTGACAAGATTGGGGACAATCCGCCGGCTTAAAACAAATTATGCTTTTTTGTGCGAGGCACAAAGCGTTTTGCATATGTTTTTTTGTCGCCATATACGCGCGAATGTGATCTTTTTTGCTATTAAGACTGCATTTGCAGTATCTGCAGTATGCCTTTATTGCTGTCCGCTTCATCGCGGCTTATCCAATCTTTAAAATCTGGCTGCTGTAGCCAGCAATCACCAAATTTTTGTTTGTACGAATCTTTCGGCATTATTTAAGTTTATTTTTCACTTTTGTTGTACATTAGACTACAAATGATATCGAAAATACATACAAAGTATGTAAAAAAGGATGCCACACCGTTTTAAAAATATCGCAGTTTTTAATAGATCGGATGCCACAATGTTTTTAAAGAAAACTTTGAAAATAAGATTGAAATAAATGAATCAGAAAATTCTGAAAAAGGCCAGATTTCCCGATAGGGGATGTTTGATATTTTATCCGGACAAAGCACTTCAAAACAGGACAGATCTGTCCGGAAAAAGGCCAAATTGGCATTACTGTTGTTGGGCCCGCTCTGCTATTTTTTGTTGGTGTCATTGATTTAAAAAAACAACTAAGCAAAACTTGGTGCGTCTAGAAAAATTTGGCACACCAGAAAATGTTGTGGGGGTGGATTTGCATACTTGCTTAACTTAGACAAAACGCAAGAACGATAAAACTCAGATCACGCAGTCAGTGGCTTACACGTTGTACAGTGAAGTCAATTTTTGACTTATTTTGAAGTATTTATTTATAACACTTACTTTAAATTAAGTTGTTAATTTGATTTGTTTATAATAATAAGTCGACTTTAGACTTAATAATTGAAGCAACATTATATATAGTTGGATAAGGACTACTGAGGAAACCACAATAAAAGCAGTGGAAACGTTGCAGTCGGACGCAATCGACTGCGCTATACTCGATACCAGTATTTAAACCGGTAAAAAGAGGCCTGATTACAAAGGGGTACGGATGCGGCAGGGGTGAAAGCTGCCTCAAAAATTCTGATACAGATGGGCATGCCACCAGCTATCTTCCTTCCAAATTTGGTGACACTTGCTTCAAGTTTGTAAAAGGTTGGGGAAGGGTGCTGGGGGCGTTTAGCTCAAAAACTATGAAACATTCACGCATTCCCGTTTTTAACGAAAAGTTGGGGCGGCTGGGGTTGGCTAGGGCGGTATGGGTGGGCGTGGCATCCAAAGTTTTGATGCAGTTTTTTGGGGATCGTCATCACTTATCTTGGCGGAAATTTTGGTGGATCGAGCTTAAAAACTGAGGAAGTTATAGGCGTTTTTGATTTAAAACCGCGGGGGGCTGGGCGCGGAATGGGTGGGCGTGGCACCAAAATTTTTCGGGGATGCCAAAATTTCCCACCAAATTTCGTAACTCTAACTGTAAGGTGCGGAATAGGTGGAATTGTCGATTTTGAGTTATTGAATTTATCAATTTGACAGCCCCCAGTTATTGTAAAGCCCCAATCTTGACACTTTAATTTACTATGCCATAGATAAAGATAATTGGAAAGTTTCAAGTCTTTAGCTTGAATTGTGTGAAAAAACGTTGCGTTCATACAGACAGACGGACAGACAACATGACGGACATACTCCTAATATACTCTTTACCTTCGGTACCGAGTATAATGACGCGCCTCAATGGTGGCGTGGAAAAGAGAATGTTAAATACTTTGCTTTAATATTTTGTGAAATATTTTCTAATTTATTTATTTTATATCTTATGTTGCTAAAATTTATATAAACTATCCGCGCAGCGAATAAGCGGGGCACGAACTAGTTAAATAATAAAGCAACTGCGTATTTTATACCTGAACCACCTAGCTACTTTCTTTTCTCCCTATTAACGCAGAGTACGACTATTTAGTGATACGATTATTAGAAAATTTATTAATTATTGTGTTATGGAAAAAATGGTCAAAACATGCCAAAGAAATAATAACAGCACTATTGCAATCTGCCATTATAAAAGCATGTGTTTATTATATTTGAATTCTTGTTACACTTATTTCAATCATTAGGGAGTAAACAGGCTAAAATTGTGTTGTTATTGGGTAGGTTAGGTTTTCGATTAATATAATACAAAACAAGTGTAAAGTTGCAGTCGGACGCAACCGACTGCGGTATATTACCTGTATTAAAATCGGTAAAGGAGGACTAATTGCAAAGGAGTACGGATGCGGAAGGGGTGTTCGCTTCCTCAAAATTTTATTGATGCAGATGAGGATGCCAATTTATCGAATTGCCAGCTTCTCAGATATCGTAGAACCCCAATCTTGACCCTTTATCTGGCTAGACCATAGATAAAGACATTTGGAAAGTTTTAGGTCTCTCGACAGACGGACGGACGGACAGACACCATGCAGACATTGCACAAATCCAATATACTCTTTCGGTAACGAGTATAACTAGAAACTACAACACTTGATATTTGTTTTGTGGCCTGTAAACAAAATTTACCAGGTGGTACTAGCTTAACTTTTGCATCTTCCTAGCACAAGGCGATTATAACACACTTTATTTATTAGTTTTTAGATTTGGGTTACAAAAATCTAAATTTTTATGTGGTGGACAAATACGATATATAGTCATAGGTAGAACTAAAATAAAAGGTTAAACGTTGTTTAGTAGTTATAAAGCTGGGGTACAGATCTCGGTTTGACCAGGCTCAAATTACAAGATGATTTGTAATCAGCTGAATTTTAAGGGTAAAATGGTGGCAAGTATTAAAACGACTATGCACTACCATACCGACTGGGTGATAAGGGTATCGAACGAATCCACACTCCTTCCTCCAATAACACAGTGGCTGTTCCTCACCATATCAGGCAGATATGCATCGATTGGCGAACTTTCATGCTGTGAGGCCGGCACGCGTTTATTAAGTACATTTATATGCATCCAAAAAACATTCGGACAAGCACTTGTTAAGGCTTAACTGTAGAATTATTTATTAATCTGTACAAACGCGGTAGCATCTCTGACTCTTCGCTTTCTCCCCTTTTTTTATATTTCTCAAATGAATTTCAGGCAAGCATTCTTGCCGTTTCTCATTTTTTTTCGCTGCTTTATTGACGTAGAATACGTCTTACCTTTCGTAAATGAGGTATGAATCTAAAAAAAGTTGTTGTTGTAATATGAGAGTTTCACAAAATCGCTTATTGCTCATGAACTAATGGATCAATTTTCCTCAAATTAATTTCATTTTAAAGCCAAGGCTTCAAACTTACAATAAAATACTACTTTTATTTGTAATGATTACATTTTCTGTTAAAAAATGAAACCAAAAATATGTATATTTTTGCTTCATTTCGAAGGCTTTAAATTGCTCTAGCAATCTCAATAATTCATCAATTACTCTGCTTTTTGAAAAAATAAGTTTAGATGAGTTAAACAAGCATTCCTACATTCAAATTTTATATACTTTTGTTGAATATGTAGCTTTTTAAGGCAAAAAACCAGCGCCAAAACCACTGCTTTTTTTAAATTGCTTAAAAACTCATCAGTGAATATATTTTAATATATTGTTCATAATAAAATAGATTTGATTTCCTTTCATTTGATATATATGCGGTCATGTTTGGTGTCTTCTAAATGTTGAAATTTCATTAAGATATTCGGTCAAAGTTAAATTTTTGTCAAATGTGTGTTTTATGTGTATATTAGTTTAGTGATGTGAGCAATAAGTGTGAGCGAGTGCGACAGCTGATAGCATGTGCATATGGATTTGTTTCACTTACGCTGTGCGTCTCAGCTAAGCAAACAATCGATGGAACTATCGGACAGCCGATGGTTTATACTAATTGACAATCGATGGTGTTATACTATCGCTGGCACGATCGAGGGCAGCAGCGGCTATCATATAAAATCATGATACAAAAAAGACTGATAACGCATTGCGCATATAAAGCTGTTTTGCGTAACGTCACATGTGACCAGTTGTGTTTGATTTGCATTTTGCATACAGACATTGTAAAGGATTTGAATAAGTTACTATTGTTAAAAGTGAATTAATTGATTGAAAACGCGCTGTGCAGTTTTTAGATGAAACAATAATAACAAATTGTTCTTATATTAACTCTTTATGTTATTATTATTATTATATTGGGGGAAATGCACTGCGACCAAACTGATCTATTGTGCCCCCTTCTTGGCCTATAGCTCTTCCATCAGACCCAGGTCTTGCATGAAGGCAAGTATTTTTGTTGGGTCGATGGTTTCTAAATCGCTAGGTTGCACAATGTGTTTCCCTAGAAAGCTACTTCTTTTCATTGCTAAGGCTGCACATTCTGTTATAATGTGCAAGGAAGATTCTCCTTCCATTTGGCAGAATCTGCAGGTCTCGCTACTGACTATACCTAGCTTTGCTAGGTGACCTCTTAGTCTACAATGTCCTGTCAAAAGACCGGTGAGTATCCTGAGTCTATTTTTACACATTGCTATTACTTGCTTAAACCGTTTAAGGTTATAGCTGCCTAAGAGAAGCTTTGCTTGTCTGAGTCCTGGTTTTCTTGCCCAGCTCATTCTTTGCAGAAATCTCTCTTTGTTTCTAAGCTCTTGCCGTATTGTGCTTCTTCCCACCCCACAGTACGGCTCAGGTCTTATTAGGGGTGTCGCTGCCCCCAGTCTTGCTTGTTTATCTGCCTCTTCGTTCCCCGCTTTGTCGACATGTCCCGGGACCAATCTAAGGGCAAGCCTATTTTGTGATCCCAGAGTGTCTAGCTTGGTTCTTACCTCACGAACTACCTTTGACCTGATTTCGGTCTTACTAAGTGCTCTTATTGCTGCTTGGCTATCGGATAAGAAAGTCCACACACCTCCCTATTGCACATACCTCAGCTTGGAATATGCTGGTGTGCATACCTAGGGGCTCATGGTAAGTTAGCCGAAGGCCTACCACTCCAAGACCGGAGCCTTGTTGTGTTAAGGACCCATCGGTGTACCATTTTATGGTATGTGGCTTCATGTTGTGGACCTCTTCTAGAGATGTCCACTCTTTTTTGTTGCAGAGGTGAACTTTAAACTTTTGCACGAACATATATTCGGCTCTCATTTCGTCCCTTGGCTGTGCCAGTAGGGGAATTTCACCCGATAGCAAATCTGCCTCTACTCGACTAAGAACGTGTCCTCTCCCAACTCCCTCAACGGACATTCTTAAAAGGGTTGCCTTCTGTTGTAGCCTAATTGTGTGCTGAAGTGGTGTTATCTCCAACAGAACCTCAAGCGCTGATGTGTGACAAGTCCTCATCGCGCCCGTGATTCCTGTGCCTTATCACCCCAGGCAATCACTCCGTACGTGAGCATGGGCCTTACTACCATAAGGTATAGCCATCTTATGCCTTAAATTAATCTCGTGATTACGATAATCTCCCTGCGATAATCTTATGCGTTCACACAACAAAAAGCTGATTAAGTTTGACAGTTGTTTGTTTACATTTATAAATGAACAAAATTACAAACAGCAGAAGTTAACCATTAGTGAATAAAAATTAACCATTAGTGAACAAAAATGCCGCCAAATATTATTAAAATCATTTTTGTAATGATAAAAATCCTGGATAATGCCATAACTTTCAAATTGCAAATAAAACAACAATAAACAAGTGGAAACGTTGCAGTCGGACGCAACCGACTGCGATATACTCGATACCAGTATTAAAACCGGTAAAAAGAGGCCTGATTGCAAAGGGGTACGGATGCAGCCGGGGTGTACGCTGCATCAAAAATTGTCTGATACAGATGGGGATACCACCAGCTATCTTCCTGCTAAATTTGGTGACTCTAGCTCAAAGTTTTTAAAAGTTGGGGAAGGGGGGCTTGGGGTAGGCGTGGCGCCAAGATATCTTTGGGGGTCACTACCAGTTATCTTCCTACCAAGTTTGGAGACTCTAGCTCAAACACTATGAAAGATGCACGCATTCCCGCTTTTAACGAAAAGTTTGGGGCGGCTGAGGTGGGCAAGGGCGGTATGGGTGGGTGCGGCATCCAAAATTTGTTTGCAGTTTTTTGAGGATCGTCATCACCTATCTTGGCGTCAAATTTGGAAGCTTTAGCTCAAAAACTGAGGTAGATATAGGCGTTTCTGATTTCAAACTGCGGGGGTGGCTGGGGGCGGAATGGGTGGGCGTGGCCCCAAAATTTTTTGATTCAATTTTTTCGGGGATGCCAGTAGCTATCTTCCTACCAAATTTGGTAGCTCTAGCTCAAAGTTTTTAAAAGTTGGGGAAGGGCGGCTTAGGGTAGGCGTGGCGCCAAGATATCTTTGGGGGTCACTACCAGTTATCTTCCTACCAAGTTTGGAGACTCTAGCTCAAACACTATGAAAGATGCACGCATTCCCGCTTTTAACGAAAAGTTTGGGGCGGCTGAGGTGGGCAAGGGCGGTATGGGTGGGTGCGGCATCCAAAGTTTTGATGCAGTTTTTTGGGGATCGTCATCACCATTTTGGCGCAAAATGGTGGCTGTAGCTCAAAAACTGTGGGAGATATAGTCGTTTATAATTTCAACCTGCGGGGGGCTGGGGGCGGAAAGGGTGGGCGTGGCTCCAAAATTTTAATGCAGATTTTGGGGATCGTGACCAGCTATTTTCCTACCGATTTTGGAGACTCTAGCTCAAACACTATGAAAGATACACGCATTCCCGTTTTTAACGAAAAGTTGGGGCGGCTGGGGTTGGCAAGGGCGGTATGGCTGGGCGTGGCATCCAAAGTTTTGATGAGTTTTTGGGGATCGTCATCACCTATCTTGGCGTAAAATTTGGTGGTTTAGCTCAAAACTGAGGTAGATATAGGCGTCTTTGATTTCAAACTGCGGGGGCTGGGGGGGAATGGGTGGGCGTGGCCCCAAAATTTTTGATGCAATTTTTTCGGGGATGCCAGTAGCTATCTTCCTAAAAATTTGGTAGCTCTAACTGTAAGGGTGTGCGGAAACGGTGGATTTATCGATTTTGAGTTATCGAATTTATCGACTTGCCAGCCTCCCAGTTATCGTATAACCCCAATCTTGACACTTTATCTGTCCCGGCCATAGATAAAGACATTTGCAAAGTTTCAAGTCTCTAGCTTGAAGGGTGTGGAAAAAAGTTGCGTTCATACAGACGGACAGACGGACAGATGGACAGACGGACAGACTGACAGACGGACAGACACCATGACGGACATTGCACAAACCCAATATACTCTTTACCTTCGGTATCGAGTATAAATATCAGCTGTTCGTTTAAGTTTTCATAGCAATCAGCTTTAAAAGGCAAAAAACAGCGCCATCTGTCGTTAACGTTGAACAAACACAGGGTTGCATTGACGCTAATCAACTAGATTAGAAGTTAATCTCGTCAATGAGAGGATTACGTTTGACCGTTTTTGTATGAGTTAATCACACGATTATATGAAGATTAGTGCTTTAATCTCGTTAATGACACTAATCGCACGATTAAGTGCTATGTGTGAACAAGGCATTATTGTCTTTGGCGATGTTCCCCATGACTTCCCAGCTATGCTACGACACGTATACAGCGCTCTGCAGCACTTTGTAATCGTATTCTGAACATGGGTGCCAAAGTTTAATTTACTGTCAAAAGTGACCCCAAGGTACTTAACTTCCTTGCTTGTTTCTATTGGACTCCCTGCGAGCCTAATCTCCCTCATCCTTTGTAGCTTGTATCTTCTGGTGAATGGAACGATGACTGTTTTTGCAGGGTTTAGGTTGAGGCCCAGCTCCCTACACCAATCATGCGTGGTCCTTAGTCCCAGTTGAACAGTATCACAAAGAGTTTCTTCATACTTGCCCCGAGCTATTATCACAATGTCATCTAAATTTTTCCCATTTTGTTTTCCTTGGGTTACGAGTTGGTACACTACTATCCGTATTAACCTGAAGTTTAAAAAGGATGATCCTGTGATCAGACATAGATTCTTCTGAAGAGACGTGCCATTCTCTGAAATGTGGCCTAAGGGACCGACTAATCAGAGTAATGTCTAATACCTCTTCTCTAACTCTAGTTACGAATGTCGGTGACGACCCGACATTACCAATTTCTAAATTATAATTGAATATAAAGTTGGTAAGGCACTCACCCCTTGTGTTAATGTCAGTGCTACCCCATATGGTATGGTGCGCATTGGCATCGCAGCCGATTATCACCGGTAGCTTCTCTCTCCTGCAGTGGTCCATCAGCTTTTGTATTTCCGGTGGCGGGCACTCCACATCACCGACAAAATAGGCAGATACTACCACCATAGGGGGGGCGTTTCCTCTTGCCCTTACGGCAATCGGTACACAGTCCCTAGTGAGGAATTCTGAAAGAATAGTAAAATTAATACATTTTCTTACCATTGTGCATGCTCTAGGTATAGGATCTCTTTGATCCCAGATTACCTTCGAGTCAGCGGTGTACAGGCCTTTTATGCCATTGTTGACCCAAACTCTTTATGTTATGTAAGGCATAAATATGAATTTCAGATTTTTATATGTTTAATATATTTAAATTTCAAATCATATAAATGCTATGTTTACTTTCCTAATTTTTGTTGCACGTGTGATCTAACACAGGCTGTAATCCTTTTTTACTTTACCTAGGGCAGCACCGTACGCGTACACTTACCTTGAACGTCCCGACACGATTTCTTCTCTCGTTAGCACTCCGCCTGAGCACGAATCTCGCCCTTCGACTTACCACGAGCTTCTTCGCGATCTTTGTGTATCGAAAGCTCTGGTAAGTGCTTTCGCCCTTATAATATTTGTATGCATCAGTTTTTATTCAACACCAAAACTTACTCTTAAAGGGTTTACTAAAATGCACAAAAAAAAAGTAAAAACAAAATAAAAAGTATTAAATACTTTTCTCTGTCCGGGCGATGCTCAGCTCTGCATTTTTCTGACCTTTCCCGGCCACATGCCATTTGGATGAAGGATGCAAGCATGTCCTGCACATTTAATGGTTTATGCCAACCCCGAGGAGTCAGCAAATTTTCAGTTTTGCTTGCACAATGTTAAAAAAGCACAAAAAGTGTGAAGTTAAAAACACATTAAGATTTGTTGCTGCCATCAAGAGACGGCCACGTGCTAACATTTAATAGTGTTCTTAAAAACGATACTGATAACAGCATTAATATACGCCAAAAATTCATGCCAAGACCTTAAATCACATTGATTTTTGGAGCAGTTGAAATGCACTAAAAGTAACTAGAACACGATAAACACTATGGCCAGAACCAGGACAATAACTAGACACAGGGTTTCTGCAGGCAGCTGGCACTTGCTGTAAATGAGCAATTAGTCGTTATAAAAACATCAGAGAGCAGGAAGCAACTAACACTCAACGCATCGTAACAGGCTGCATGGTTGGGCACTAGGCCCCAGCTTTTGTTTTAGCATTTGCCGCCTGAAACGACGTGCACTTAATTCAAATTGCAAAAACTTGACCCCAACATGCACAACCAACACACACCCAAGCTCACATGGACTACCGATTCTGCATAGGCATGAAATTAACACACACTTATTCGAGACGGGCAACAGCTTAGACATGCAGCAAATGGCCGAGAAATTTATAACAAATGTGTTCCAAACATTACCTTAATTTTTAAAAGTTGATATGCATAGTTTGCGTCGAGAAGCATACAATTACTGTTATATTATAGATGCTTGTATTTTGAATCATGCCTAATGACTGCTGCATATTATAAACTACAGCTACACATGTGTAATTCTTAAAATTTAATGCAAACAAGTTTTAGAAATTTGGTGAAATTGTAGGGATATTGAGATCTGAAATGCTGGAGATGCTTTCGAAAAATGCCAAAAACTGTGCACCACCTTCACTGTCAGTGGTCGAATCAACAAGAATACATACAAATAGAGTCGTCATGAGGCCAAAATCTTACTGCCAGTTGGAACCTAAAGTATATTTTATAAAGGCTACCACTCTTTCAGACGGCGCATTTTGTGGCAATTTTTGCTGCCAGTACCTTTTTGTTTGCTGTGCGCCCATATTTTGCTTGTATATGCATATGATCGTGTGTATATCCTTCATGTGTTTTTTGTTTGTATGCCTGCTTGCGTGCATTTTTTATCTCTATATATAAAAGAGTTTGTCCTGTTAAGAATGGCTCAGCCACAGCCTAAACGAAAAGAGCTAGAAGGCTGAAATTTTCACACAATTTTTTATGCAGGTAGTCCGTTTGTCCTAAGAAAGGAATTTTATTTTGGACAACTCCTTCGAGTACCTCCCATACATTTTGGAGCACTTTTACCCACTCCAAAAACAAAACACATTACCCATTCCACTACTGCCGCCTGATTGTCGCACAAGCTGAGAGTTTGATCGCGAGCGAGAATACAAAAACATAACAAATGCGCAGTGACGCCTTCGCGTCGCACAAGCACAGTCATAAAAAAAACGTTCATACACTTGCAAAAAAGAAACGGATTTTCGCTTCTTAATGAATAAGTGCATTCACATATAAGTGAACAATGCGCTTGAAAATAATTTTCAATATTTTATGTATCCTTTCGCACAGTGCACATTGTTTTTTTTTTTAAATTTGTGTGCCTTTGACAATTGATTTACGACCCAAATAGCGTTTGTTGTTGTTGTAAGTGTTGTTGTTGGGCCCGCATTGCTACTTTTGTTGGTGTCATTGATTAAAAAAAAAAAACAACAACAACAAAACAAAACTTGGTGCGTCTAGAAAAATTTTGCGCACCAAAATACATATGTATGTATGTATGTTGTGGGGATGGATTTGCCTACTTGCTGCTAATATAACTTAAACTAAACGTAACACACTTACATTTATAATATACAATTTCGAACAAGCAAAGGCCGTTCACATAAGTTTGTATACAAATCTATGCATGCCTGCGTTGTACGTGTGAGCCACGCTCTTCGTCCCAAACTCAAAGAGCCGCTTAAAACTAAACAGAGCGCACGCGTCGCTCTTATGATAATTAGATAATTTGATATCTCGCTCCGATCATGATCCTTTGTTCACTCTCTATTTTATGTGCGCGCTTTGCATGTCAATCATAAAGTTCAACACCCCTACCTCCTCCGCACACACTAAGTCAAAGCTAAAGGCTAAAGTACGTGTGAGTTTAGGCTATGCAATTCACCTAACTGCAGCCTCTTAGATACATATGTTTTGCTTTGATTCAGTGCGTGCGAAAAAGGCAGCGATACTACGCTCTTTGTTTGACTTGCAGAGCGCGCGCATACATAAGAGAGTGAGCTGAAATCATGATACAAAAAATACCGATAACGCATTGCGCATAAAAAGCTTTTTTTGCGTGACGTCACATGTGACAGGTTGGGTATGATTTTCATATTGCATAGGGCTGTTGATGCTGATCAAGAATATATATACTTTATATGGGGTCGGAGATGCTTCTTTTTTGCCTGTTACATACTTACTTTTGCACAAAACAATTATACCCTTTTTTACCCATTTCAGGGTATAAATATAACTGTGAATGCAAAAGATTTGTTGTTGCTGTTTTTGTCGATCGCTTCAGGCTTATTATAAGCCGTTGTATGCACACACGAATTTGAAACAAAAAAGGAGGACTAAGAGGAATGCGATTGGCTTAAGAGCATGAAAATGTGATATTGTTCTGTAGATGAGATCAATTCACATAAATAACAGTAACTCTTTCACTCTAAGGGAATTTTACAATTTTTACTTTAGTGTGCCATTTGCGCATTGCTTCATTTTATTTCTAAAAGTGATACAAGAATGAACGGACAAAATTATTGGGGTGCTTTGCCTGCTGTGGCCCTGCCACAGTTTTATATGCAGCCGCTGCAGCCACAGCAGCAACAGTTTCAGCTATCTTCCTTCCAAATTTGGTGACACTAGCTCAAAGTTTGTTAAAGGTGGGGGAAGGGGGGCTGGGCGAGTTATGGGTGGGTATGGCATCCAAATTATTCCTGCAGATCTTCTTGGGATGTCAGTTGCTATCTTCCTACCAAATTTGGTGACTCTAGCTCAAAGTTTGTAAAAGGTTGGGGAAGGGTGCTGGGGGCGTTATGGGTGGGCCTGGCTACAAAATATCTTTTGGTGTCGCTACCAGTTATGGACGCGGCATCCAAAGTTTTGATGCAGTTTTTTTTGGGGATCGTCATCACTTATCTTGGCGCAAAATTTAGTGGATCGAGCTTAAAAGCTGAGGAAGTTATAGGCTTTTTTGATTTAAAACCGCGGGGGGCTGGGAGCGGAATGGGTGGGCTCTAACTGTAAGGGTGTGCGGAATAGGTGGAATGGTCGATTTTGAGTTATCGAATTTATCAATTTGCCAGCCCCCCATTTATTGTAAGGCCCCAATCTTGACACTTTAATTTACTATGCCATAGATAAAGAGAATTGGAAAGTTTCAAGTCTTTAGCTTGAATTGTGTGGAAAAACGTTGCGTTCATACAGACAGACGGACAGACAACATGACGGACATACTCCTAATATACTCTTTACCTTCGGTACCGAGTATAATGACGCGCCTCAATGGTGGCGTGGAAAAGAGAATGTTAAATACTTTGCTCTAATATTTTGTGAAATATTTTCTAATTTATTTATTTTATATCTTCTGTTTCTAAAATGTATATAAACTATCCGCGCAGCGAAGTAAGCGGAGCACTTACTAGTATATATATATATGAACGTTTAAATCAACGACAACAGCGGGCCCAACAACAACAAATTTGAGAATAAAAACAATGTGCACTGTGCGAAAAGATACATGTACATAAAATTATGAAAATTACAGTAGAATCCGGTTATAACGACTTTCAAGGAACCGACGATTTACGCTCTAACCAAAAGAAGCAAATAAAAATTTTTTTTTTGTTTACTTTATGGTTGCCATGTTAGTAAATGGTTTTAAAATAAAGCAAATTAATTTTTAAATCAAAACAAGAAATTTAATAAATTTAATTCAAAAGCATGGGTTTTTCATAATAAAGGCCCATTCCCAGCAAAAAAAAATTTCATTTATGAAAAGTAGTAAATTTTTTCGAAAGGTTCCACATAAAGTTAGAGTGACCAGCTGTGCCGAATATTTGTATGGCAAAATGCAAATATTTGTTGGTCACATTGTTTGATTAAATTGTTCATTGTGTAGAAAAATAAATAAAAAAAACATGGAAAACAGTGAAATAGTGGTATTAACTGCTTACATTATTCTAAGGAGAAGGAGGAAAGCTAATGAGCTACAACGAATCTTGCCGCGCCGTAAATGTTGGGTGAACCCATATTTACTTAAAAGGGGTGAAAAGGGACGCTACAAAAACGACGTAAGTTTTGTGATAACTTATACATACATATGTATGTAAATTATCTTATACATATTAAATAGTTTCAGAATATGACCTACACCCCAGCAGTGTTTTACCAAAATTTTCACATGAATGAGACGTGTTTTAATTGGCTATTTAACTTGGTTGAGCCGCACTTGGTGGCAAAAATTAATACTCGTCCTGATGCGATACCATTGAAAGCCAAGTTAGCAATGGTTTTAGAGTGAGTATGTTAATAATATAATTAAAAGTACACAATGAACATATGGTACAACGTTTTCTAGATATTTTGCGACTGGAGATCTGCAAAGCCATGTTAGCTGCATATACCGTATTAGTCCGCAACATGTTGGTCGGACGATTGACCTTGTATGTAATGCTATTTGCATTGTTTTAAAAGCCGAGATTCCATTTTGGACACAGGCAAATATGTTAATGTGGGCCAACGATTTTATGACCAAGTGGAACTTCCCAAACACAGTTGGCGGAATTGATGGCAAGCACATAGCCATAGTAAAACCAAAAAACAGTGGCAGCGCCTTCTACAACTATAAAGTAAGTTACACAACATGAGAATTTACGCATATGTATAAACGAATCAATTTATTTTTCATCTAGGGTTTTTGTTCCATTATTCTAATGGCTGTTTGCGACGCATCTTATCGCTTTACCTACATTGATGTTGGTGCTTACGGAAGCGAAGGCGATATGAGCGCCTTCTCACATTGCACGCTTGGGAAAGCTATTTTGGCAGATAGTCTACATTTTCCGCCAGACAACGTTCTCAATAGAGTTGCAACACCATATTTTATTGTTGCAGACGATGCGTTTCCTCTACACAAGAGGATTATGAAGCCATACGGGTTGCGCTCACTCAGCATACCCGAACGTGTTTTTAATTATAGGCTCAGCCGAAGTCGCCGATGCATTGAAAATGCATTTGGCATTTTGACCGCCAAATGGATGGCTGTGCAAGGGACATTGAGGTGTCAGCCTGATAGAGCACAAAAAATAGCTTCAGCCTGCTGTTATCTACACAATTTGCTAATACGCTTTAATCCAAATGATTATAGGGCTCAGGATCAAGAGTATCAAGTTGAAAGCACTCTTGATTTAGGGTCGGATAGCATCAGGGGACGCCTGGAAGATTATCCCAAATTTATTAGAAATAACATTAAGGACTTTGTTAACTCCAGCGAAGGTTCTGTTCCTTGGCAAAATAATTTGGCAGGTGTTTAAATTAAATAAAACATTAAAATCAATTATAATTTAATTTTATTGTTGTTCTTTTTGTTGCTCAAAAGCCTTAATTGTACTATGAATTAAATTAGTTATTTCTATTTCCACATCAGTGGCTTCGTTTGGCGGTAGTCGACTTAAGAGACTATTCCAAAATGGAAATATATCCCGATTGGCAGGTTTTGGGGCATTAAGGTATTTATCTAAAATGCCCACCAGTTCCCTGATCGGTTTGGTCCACCTCCTTGGCCTTGTACTTCTTTCTCCTGTAACTATAAGAACCAGATGTGGCGGGTTCGATGGTTGTTACACTTGCGCTGCTTTCGTCATGTAGGAAGAGTTGGCAACCGGTGACGCCAAAGGTGTCGAGCAATATGCTGGGCTCTCGATCTCTACTAAATCGCTGCGTGTTGTTGTCCTCTCTGCAGCCAAACTTGGCAAAAAATCCATATATTTGGCAAATTCCCAATCTATGGCGTCTCCCACCCCTGGCTGTTTCTGCCGGGTTCCACCAGCGCTTCCACTTTTTAATTGTTTATTGCGATGGTAACGCAAGCTGTCCTTCAACCTGTTCCACGCGGTCTTGCATGCGGCAACTAAAAATTTATATATTTTTTTTAAATAAATGCCTATTATAAAGGTAAACAATCAACTCACCATCTTTATTTATTTCCCGCGCCAACACATTCCCAGGCGCTTCTTATAGCAATTTGGTCGCAGTATTTTTTGGACTTTATATTCCAAATTGGTTCATTAAATTTTATTGCATTTATTAATGCTATTTTTTCTTCACGAACAAAGTTTTCTATTTGCTTTCTGACAACTGTTTTTTTTATATAGAGTTGCACATAAAAATTCCGTTTCGGAGCTGCTGGGAATAGGCTTTAAGTCGTAAATAACAATGCATATTCATAAGCATAATATAACAAGATTAACATATGTGGTTTTTTTTTTTATTCTTAATTCAAATACTCAGTGATTTTTGATTTTTTTAGTAGTTTTTGACATATAAAAACAGTCGCGCACAGCATAATTTAAACGAGATACGCTGTGCGTTAAGCTCTCGTCATTAAAATTTGAATGGACAAATCTATTCAGAATTTCTGCAGCCTTGAATGCCTCCAAAATGCTAGGTGCTGACACATCTTCATTTTGATCTTCGACGTCGTTGTCGCTGTCCTGTCCGTCATCTAATATATTTTGAACAATGCTGTCTTCGGAAGGTTCCTCACAAATCGCCACACCATTGTCTATAAGAACATATTCATCCAGATCTTCATTCGAAATCGGTAGCTGATTTTTTAGAGCTCTTGCCCAAACCGATAGAGGAATGTCATCTCCGATTTCAATATCACTTGAGAATGCGCTGCTGGGACCATCTAAATTTTCTTCAGCAAGCCCAGAATGCTTTAAAGAAATCGCAATTGTCAATGGCGAAAGTTCTTGCCATGCATCATTTATCATTAAAATGGCATCAAGGATGGTAATTTTTGGGTAATTTTCACCATTGTTTTCATCCATATTGCTGATTATTTTAAGTACGAGATTTTTCCGAAAAGTTGATTTAATCACTCGAATTATGCCTTGATCCATTGGTTGTAATACAGATGTCGTATTTGGTGGAAGGAAAACTAGAGTGATATTCGTTAGGTCACTAATTGTGGGATGGGCTGAACAATTATCAACTAACAGCAATATCTTCTTTTTCTTCTTTTTAAGCTCAGCATTCCAATCGCGTAGCCAATTAATAAAAATTGCAGATGTCATCCATGCCCGGCGATTACTATAGTAGTCAACAGGCAAAGACTGAACATTTTTAAAGCATCTAGGTCGCTTTGATTTTCCAATAAACAATAGTTATTTTTTTAAGATTACCACTCATATTGGCTGCAACAAGCGCAGTTATCCTTTCCTTGGACAGCTTCCCTCCAGTGGATTTTTCACCTATAAATTCAAATTTCAATTAACAGATTTCTTTAAAATGATTTTCCTTCCCACCTTTAAATTTTAATGTTTTGTCTGGATTTAATTTGTAGAACAGTCCAGTTTCGTCGGCATTAAAAATTTCCTCATCATTGAAATCCTTACGTAGTGTAGGCCAAACCTTTGTAAGCCATTCGCTTACATCGCTTTTTTGTACAGACAAAGATTCTCCACTGACTATACCAGCGACGATATTGTGCCTGACCTTAAAGCTGCTTATCCAACTAGCAGAACATTTAAAATTTTCAATTTTAAATTGTTTAGCGAAAAAATTTGCTTTTTCCTGCAGCAGTGGACCGCTTAATGGGATTCCTCGACTGCGTTGCATTATAAACCACTGTAACAATGCTTTATCGACTTGATCTTGAGTTGACGCTCTGACGCGTTTTGGCTTTAAAACATTACTATTAAATAAAGCTTTAATTTTGTCTTTATTTTTTTTTATTGTGGCAATTGTTGTGTGGCACATGCAGAATTATTTTGCCAGAGTAACGTTGCGCTCACCGGCTTCCAAGCGCCGAATAATTTGCATTTTTAATTCAACCGAAAAGCACTTTCGTTTAAGAGACATTTTGCCTGTGTAATGCACAAGCGTCGAGCTAAAACTGAATGAGCTCATTTTTGCGCGTTTTACATTACGCATTACTTTACATTTGGCGAATTTACGCATTCAGTTTTACTTAGAAAAAAGCAGAAAAAACTAGAAATTTAACGGTACATCTCATGGAATAGGCTATGAGGTCTGCACACGCACGCTGTTAGTATTTGTGTGACGTCTGCATTGCACTTCGACTCTCTCTCTCTCAGCAGCGTTGTGAGAGTGTAAGAACCTTCGTGTCGCTGCTACGAACACAAGCAAGGGTGCCGATCACTGATAAATACATACATTTCTAACAGCATCGTTTGATGCTTAAATTTGTTGGCATTATTTCGCTATATTTTTTTTTTTTGCACGTCGCAATATCCGGTTGAATTGTGAAAAATCTCGTTGGTATAAGCGGTTTGTCGCTAAAAGCGGAAACGTACTAAGCGGAGGCCTTTTCATATAAGTTTGTATGGGGACCAACCAAGTCATCGAGTTTTCGTCTTAATAGCCGGACGGACGCTTTAAGCAGAGTCGTTACAACCGGATTCTACTGTATTTTCAAGCGCATTGTTCACTTATTTGTGAACGCAATTATTCATTAAGAAGCGGAAATTCGTTTCTTTTTTGCAAGTGTACGAACCTTTTTTTATGACTTTGCTTGTGCGACGCGAAGGCGTCACTGGGCATTTGTTTTGTTTTTGTATTCTCGCTCGCGATCAAACCCTCAGCTTGTGCGACAAACAGGCGGCAGTAGTGGAATGGGTAATGTGTTTTGTTTTTGGAATGGGTAAAAGTGCTCCAAAATGTATGGGAGGTACTCGAAGGAGTTGTCCAAAATAAAATTCCTTTCTTAGGACAAACGGACTACCTGCATAAAAAATTGTGTGAAAATTTCAGCCTTCTAGCTCTTTTCGTTTAGGCTGTGGCTGAGTCATTTTAACGCGGACGAACTCTTTTATATATAGAGATAAAAATGACGCAAGCAGGCATACAAACAAAAAACACATGAAGGATTTACACGATCATATGCATATACAAGCAAAATATGGGACAGCAGTGGAATGGGTAATGTGTTTTGTTTTTGGAATGGGTGAAAGTGCTCCAAAATGTATGGGAGGTACTCGAAGGAGTTGTCCAAAATAAAATTCCTTTCTTAGGTCTCACTGACTACCTGCATGGAAAATTGTGTGAAAATTTCGTTTAGAATTTGTACACTACGTGAATCAGGACAAACTCTTTTATATATATCAGTGGTGTCCAAACGCACACAATGAAAGAGTTGTGCTTGTGTGCAAAGCAGCGAAACACGAAGGCAACGAGACGTTTTACTGCTTTACAAACACATGAGTCGCGAGAGCAAATGCAGCCGAACACGCAGCAAATGCAGCCGAACACGCGCATCGTGAGAGAACAAGCTGCCGAGCGTTCTATTTATAGAATAACATATTCTCTCTCTATACATGTGTCGGATGCGACGCCCGCAGAATTTTTCTTGTCAACCACGCGTGGTTGACTTTTCGAGTTTTGGACACCACTGATATATATAGATGATAGAGAAGGCAGCAAGTTTGGTTTGCAAGCTTGTGTGTGCTGTTTTCAACGACCTAACCTTGAAACCGGAGCTTTCGCTCAAGAGAGGTTGGAAACCGGACTTGCCTATGGTGCGGAACAAGCTTCAGCTGCAGGTGCTACTCACGCTAAGATCGGGTGATGTTCATCGGGAGCGGTTATGTGTGGTGAACCGGCGTAGAGTATAAGTAGAAGCATATGTATATGTATTGGCCCTTTTAAGTTTACCTCTCGGCCATCTGATGGTGCATCTTGCTGATGGTATAATATTATTATTATTACCTTGCTTAAGGGGCCTACGCAGATGACAGTACAGCACTCGTACCGTAAAAACTTCATATAAAAAAAATGGTCTCGTACAGCGCCCGTACAGTACTACGAGACCCTGGTACGCAGTATGTTAGTTACTGGCCTTAAATAAGTTTTGAACAATGAAAAGGTTAAATAACAGTGTGGCTGTTGTACGGCTAGTAATGAATGCTAAGCATATCTTTACGGCTCGTAAAAAGTGCAACAACATGTCGGGCAAGAGCCGGCTTATACATATTTCGGAAATATTGACAAAATTGAACTCCAATAGCGCCATACTTATTGTTTTGGCAGTCAATGCTGCACAACAAGAAATTAATAAAAATATATAAATTAATTCATATGATACAATTTAAATAACATATGAATTTTTATTCTTCAACTCAAGCCGACCCGTACTGCCCGGTAAAGATCTGTAAGGTGAATTTGCTTTGAGTCTTTTGAGTGGTTTCGGTTATGTCAATCATAATCTCTGGTAATTTCAGCTGTGCCCATCAAACATGGGTTTACTAAAATGCTACCATTTTTTTTTTTTTGCATTTGCAGCCTGATTTTTTTTTTTTATAGCCGCCAGTAGCAATTCTTTTGTAGTACAGAAACACAAAAGTAGCGTACGTTGTTCGTAAATCATTATTTAAAATTCAGTTAAATTTAAAAAAACTTTTGCGTTTCCGATTTATTTAGAGAAAGTAGTCACAATATGTGCGTTGTTTAGAACTGGTCGTTACGGCTCGTACAATGTGTGCAGTACGGTACGGAAGCTGTACTGTCATCTGCGTAGGGGCCTCTACCCAATACACCAACCAGCGACCAGATTACTCGGCACATATTAAGCCGCACACACGATTTAAGATAGCTGCTAACTAGAGGTGGAGAACTATCGATAGCACTATCGGGATTATCGATGGTTGGCCACTATAAACTCGCTATCGATAGCGGCGCGCACTCTCGATATTGGTCGATCGCTATCATCGATAGTCGTCGATTGTTTTTCTACATCTCTGCATTAATATTGTGGTGAATAGAAAGAAAGAAACTTGCGTGCATTTATAACCAATAAACAATAAAATGGATCGTTTTTTTCAAATAGGTAAGATATTGTGTACTTGTTTTTGTATTATAAAGTTAAAACCAAAATGTTGTGTGTTAATAACAAAAGTGCTACGTGCAGATGTCATTGCTGCTATTACGTTTTGTTGTGAAATACATACGCATACATACATACATACATGCATTTCTTGTAAATATTAATCTATGTGTATTTAAATTATAATAATACTAGTAATTAAAGGCAAACGCCGAACATCCCTAACGCTCAGTACAACCAGTACGGACAACAGATTTGTGAGTGCAGCAGCACTGATAGTAAGTCAGCAAAGCAGGACAAATTGTTTCAAATAGGCGTACAAGGCTTAAGGACGAAAATGTTAATGTTTTACTTTTTCTTAACCAAAACCATGATACAATCAAAATGGTAGTGTCATGACGGAGAGCAGGTACCTACTGATTTGAACATGTTAGTGCGAGGGAGAGCGCCACGTTGCTCTCTTTATTTTACTCTCTTGACTTTGTTAAGGGGTTGTTTTGTTAGTGCGACAGAGTTAGGTATAGAAAGTGTTTTGTTGTATGTATGCGGCCGATACATTTTGGTTGCTTTGTTGTGACATTTTAATAAAATAAAAAAATTACGTAAAACGCTGTCGATTCATATAACATTAAAACATTTTAATAAATATTCATATTTAAATAAAAAACGCATATTATTATTAATTTAAAATAATATTTTTAATAGTTTTTTATTTCCCATTATTTGTTGTTTATGTTTTTGTGTTTTTAATTTATTATTAGGTTTTTTATACGAAAATATATTCTAATCTTAAAATAAAATTTTTTAATATCATTGGCCAAGTCAACATTTTGTGCCGTGTTTTGCAAATGTTTTAAAACGTTAGAACAGGTACCAAAGGTTCTGCTGTGACAATTTACAAACAGTTTTTCTAGACTGATAATTTTGTCCAAAAATACTTTGGACGGCTTCTTTAGTCCTCCGTACGAGACTGCATCAACATAGGTATACAATGCATCGGTGGACTCACAGTCCAAAATGTTTGATTTCCTTATAATGTATCCCGCCACATACTCCAATGCATCGTATGTTAGGTCTTCAGCAATACCTAGGGAACTATCCAGATCTGAAAAATCGATAGCACTATCGTCGACATTCTCAAAAGAACCAGCTTGTGAAATTCTACTATAGTCTAAATTCAACCAAAGAACATGCTCTGTTGTAACATTCATACCGTCGCTGTTTAACATTTCGGTATTTTTAGCTAAACGAGTAAAAAAAATAACTAAAATAATAATAAATATAAAAATACACGAATTTGACATGTACTACCACAATTACGAAAACACACTTGGACAATCACAAACATTCTAGACATAAGAAAAAAGGTTAAATAATTGTTTAACAAATAGTCTATCAAGGGTGCCACAGAAAACGCTTCTGCCCGAGTTTCACAGCAATTTAATTCCACGGTGCCACAGACCAAAACGCTCACTAGTTTTGAGCGGAAACAAAACGTCGCTAAAACCCTAAAATCTGAAGCTGCCACCTAGTCCGATACTGATTTTTTGATGTCAGAGTCAGCAATGCCACATTTCTTGAACAGAATTCGGAGTAATGTATTTTAAAAAAATATATATGGAACCACTTCGGTTTTCCTTTAATTAAGCATTAAAAAAATACCTATTTGAAGTTAGAACAATTTTAAGTGCAAAATTCTTTTACTTGTTGTGCAATTTGTGAAAACATTTGTGGGCAGTTGTAATTCTGCCAGGTGGCAACGCCTTAAAAGCGGCATCATCTGGAAAATGGCAGAGCCAAAACAAACAAAGAAAGAAGAAGAAAACGCGCTCAACATGTAAGTTAATTTGTTTTCGTAACTATTTTACAATGTGATTTTTCAAGGGGAAAACATCGCAACCCACACAACATTTTGTGATTTCATGAAGAAGCACCCGGACATTGCCCCAGATAGCTTCTAGAGTTGCCGAATATCTTTTAATTGTTTTCCCGCCAAAATTTAAATGTTTGTGTGTTTATTTGCTAAAAGCAATCAACTTCTGTACAAAAACATTAAAAAAGGTTAATAAAATATGAAACCAGTTGAGAGCCCCTTATTCTGATATGTTTTGACTACAAAAGGTGCTAAACAAACACTTGGCTAATTTAATCTGGCGTGTTGTCAACCCTTAGCAGCCAAGACCGAATAGGTTTGTGTCCTAACTAAAAGAATGAAATCATTCGGTAATCTGTGGCACCGTGAAATTGTTCGGGCGGAATTGTTACGAGCGGAATTCAATTCTACTAGCGTTTTCTGTGGCACCCCTGTGTATGTGCTTATCATTACCCATTAAATATTTTCGCAACCTATATTTAAATTGTAGTGGGCTGGGATGATCATGCAGACCGCCTCGAGCCCTCATCGCACCAAAAAAATGTTCCAGTATATCCTGCGTTAGCCTATTGGTAAGAATATAATCCATTGCGTATTTTTCGCTTAAATAGGCATGTAGATTATTGAGGGAAGCGTTGCTGACCATAATGCCATTTTGGAATGGAGCAGTTTTACCAGAATTTGGTAAAATTTTAGCGCTCATTACATTAGACATTTCTTCTAAAATGCTTCTTTGAATGGTCAAACTCTTTCCATATGGTTGCAGGATAGGCATTTGATTCAAATTACACATCTTACTATTAAAAATATCAAACCAATCGTTTTTAAGCTTGAAGAAACGCGCTGTCTCGCACGGATTATAAATTTCGAGGCCCAAAGAATAGCAGCGATTTATTGCAGTGGCAGTTGTGTTGGATAGCAATTGCGTTGCCAACTTCACTTTCTGACGGCCACTTGAACAAACGTTGAGGTGATCTTCTGTTACTTTAAACATTATACTGACATCTGAAGCAGCAGTATGGTTTAAAACCTGTTTAATTGTTTGCGCCGTTATTATTTTTTGGTCGACGCATAGCCCAGTATCCAAAAAATGGTTGCGGATAAGCTTAATCAAGTGAGGCACATCCGCAAACACAAAGATTTTAAGATTCGCATCTGCTGGGTGTTCAAACCATGTCTTGGCTGAAATCAAATAAATGCAAATATTTATGTATATGATTAATATTTTTTTCAAAGTTACCATTGACAACTTACTGGTCGATATTTTAAGCTCTCTCCACAATTTTTGGTTGCCAGGGCCCAAATCGACAACAATGGCCACAACAGGATATCCTGCATTGTAGAGCTTAACAACAATCTTATTCAGCGTTGCCAAATTCATTGGGCAGTCATAGTCGTAAAAGACAGGCTGCTTCCATGAGCTCCTAAGCCCCCGTACCATCGTCTAACGTCGAGTCGTACTCATAGCTTGAGGAGACTTTCATTTCATCAAAAGAGAGCAAGCAGATTTTATCGTCATCCGCTATTTCGACACTGTGCTCCATTAGGTTTAAAACAACCTCTAGCACGCCAGGCTCAATTTGCACTCTACGCAACCATCTATGCAAAGTTGACATGCTAGGTAGAGGAAACCCTTTTTGATAAAGGTGGTGGTAAGCTCATGGGCCAGCGGCATGAAGACAAAGCCCATACGAAATGTCTTCTGAATTCCAACATTTTTTTTGTCCACCGCTGTTCAGCTTTGCCAATTGTGTTTCTGTAAACATTTTTTTCAAAGCCTGGGTCAACGTGTTCATCCCATCTAGCTCCTTGCGCAAACAAGTATTATCTCGTTGCAGCTCCAATACCTCATTCTTTAAACGAATAATTTCAAGCAATATGCCTGCTTCTATGGTCTCCGAACTGTAATATATGTACATGTACATAAAAATATATGTATATATGTATGCATGCAAGCGTTTTCACTTACTCCGTTTGGGAACTACAATTTTTCTGGCTTTCCGAAACCAAATTTTCCGTTCCGCGCAGAACCTTTTTGGGTATCGCATTGGGCATCAGAAGTCTTCTCTTAGCAGTTTTGTTTTTGGTTGTCGTCAGCTTAAAATCACTTTCCTCAAAATGCGTTTCACAAATTCTGCTGTTAGCTACAAAACTTTGATTCAATGCATCCTCCCACAATTGCTTTTTTCCGCTGTCCTTGGGAACACGAACAATTTTAAGTTCTCCTCCGACAATATGCTTTTTGCAAATTGCGCAGTAAGGCATTTTATATTTTTTAAAAGGCACAAGTAAAAATCTAACCTAAAAAACACGCATGAACAAAAATAACAAACAGAACGAAATTCGTCCGCACGGACGTCTTACCACAATGACAAGCACGTTGCGATTAGTGATGTAAAAAAACATCGATGCATCGAGCATCGATGATTTTTGGGCGATGTTTTCCGATGTTTTCATTGATATCGATGTAATAAGATGCATCGATGATTCTGCACAACATCGTCTGTTTAAATTTACAGTAAATTGAGCTCTTTTCGCGGAATTGTGTGCGTTTATTTTGTTTAGTCTGTGTTTGCAATGCCAAAGTAAGTATATTCATTAAAATTTGTCAAAGATTCTATAGCTACTAAAGGCGATTGCCTGATAAGTTTGATTCAGAAAGCCTTCTTGCAGTTTGTTTATTTTGTAACTAAATTTATTTCAGAATAACAACAAAGACGAGCTTTTGCTGGAAGCATTTCAGCAAAATAAACACTAATACAGCAAAGTGCAACACTTGTGGCAAAATTATAAAAACTGCTGGCAACACGACGAACATGCAGGACCACCTACGCAATGTTCATAAAAAAAATAAGGAAAATTCCGAATTGGTAACTGGCGAAATTCGTGAGGAAACACCATCGTGCAGCAGGGTCGCACCACGACAAACTTCCATTTTTGAAAGCTTCGAAAACATTACAGAATTTGCGACAGAAGCCCAAAAACCCAAAAAATCAACGAAGCTATTGTTTTTATGATAGCTCAAGACGTGCAGCCATTTTCAATTGTTGAAAATTCTGGATTTGTTAATTTGATGAGCATAGTTGCACCACGCTACAAAATGCCTTCGAGGTACCATGTAACAAAATGGGTTGATGAGAAATACACGGAGTTGAAAAATATATGGAAAGCACGGCTATTTGGAATGAGCTTAAGTTTGACAATGGATGTATGGACCGACCTAATGTCAATGCGCAGCTTTTTGGGCATTACAGGTCATTTCCTGCTTGATCAGGAAATGGCTCCGCTGACAGTTGGAGCTTTGGAGCTGAGCGATCGACACACTGGAACATATCTAAGCGAAATGCTGGAGGGTTGTTGCTTAGATTGGCGCATTGAAAAGCAGCAAGTAACAGCCATTGTCACAGACAATGGTGCAAATATTGTTAAAGCTGTTGACATAGCTTTCGGGCGTAAAAAGCACCTACCGTGCCTTGCGCATACTTTGAATCTTATTGCACGATCTGCCATCCAAAGGGACTCCGTACATGGATGCATTACAAAAATAAAAACAATAATTACTTTTTTTAATAAGAGTTGCGTAGCCAGCGATCAGTTAAGAAAATTAACAGACAAAGCGTTAATACAAGATGTTGCAACAAGATGGAATAGCACCTATTATATGATTGAGCGTTTTTCGGAAATCAAACAATACGTTAACGAAGTGCTGCTAAACATACGCAGTGATCTGACAATGCTCAGTGGAACAGAATTTGAGTTGCTGAATAGCATAATAACAATGCTGCGCCCCCTCGAGGAAGCAACAAAAATAATAAGCGGGGACAAATATTGCACGGCCAGTATGGTCATTCCAATTGCTAGAATTTTACATGACAAATTGCAAAACCTGATGGAAAAAACAACTGAGGCAAAAGATTTTAAGGATTTCCTGCTTATCGAAATTGAAAGGCGTATGGGATCAATAGAGCAGGTATATTCAATTATAATTAATTTTAAATTAAATATGTAAATATATATATATATATATATATATATATTAGACCTGGCCTGCTTACTTGTGCGCGGATAGTTTATATAAATTTTAGCAACAGAAGATATAAAATAAATAAATCAGAAAATATTTCACAAAATATTAAAGCAAAGTAAATAACATTCTCTTTTCCACGCCACCATTGAGGTAGAGAATCAGGCGCGTCATTATACTCGATATCGAAGGTATAGAGTATATTGGGAGTATGTCCGTCATGTTGTCTGTCCGTCTGTCTGTATGAACGCAACGTTTTTCCACTTAATTCAAGCTAAAGGCTTGAAACTCTTCAATTCTCTTTATCTATGGCATAGTAAATTAAAGTGTCAAGATTGGGGCTTTACAAAAACTGGGGGGCTGGCAAATTGATAAATTAGATAACTCAAAATCCACCTATTCGGCACACCCTTACAGTTAGAGCTACCAAATTTGGTAGGAAGATAGCTACTGGCATCCCCGAAAAATTGTGGAGCCACGCCCACCCATTCCGCTCCCAGCCCCCCGCGGTTTTAAATCAAAAACGCCTATAACTTCCTCAGTTTTTAAGCTCGATCCACCAAATTTTGCGCCAAGATAAGTGATGACGATCCCCAAAAAACTGCATCAAAACTTTCGATGGTTGAGCTAGAGTCTCTGAATTTGGTAGAAAGATAGCTAGTAATGAACCCCAATGATCTGCATTAAAGTTTTGGAGTCACGCCCACCCTTTCCGCCCCCAGCCCTACCGCAGTTTCAAATCAGAAATGACTTTATCTTCCTCAGTTTTTGAGCTACAGCCACAAAATTTTGCGCCAACATAGGTGATGACGATCCCCAAAAAACTGCATCAAAACTTTGGATGCCGCGTCCATAACTGGTAGCGACAGCCAAAGATATTTTGTAGCCAGGCCCACCCATAACGCCCACAGCACCCTTCCCCAACCTTTTACAATTTTTGAGCTAGAGTCACCAAATTTGGTAGGAAGATAGCAATTGACATCCAAGAAGATCTGCAGGAATAATTTGGATGCCATACCCACCCATAACTCGCCCAGCCCCCCTTCCCCCACCTAAACTTTGAGCTAGTGTCACCAAATTTGGAAGGAAGATAGCTGAAACTGTTGCTGCTGTGGCTGCAGCGGCTGCATATAAAACTGTGGCAGGGAAAGCATATAAAACTGTAGCAGGCAAAGCACCCCAATAATTTTGTATGTTCATTCTTGTATCACTTTTAGAAATAAAATGAAGCAATGCGCAAATGGCACACTAAAGTAAAAATTGTAAAATTCCCTTAGAGTGAAAGAGTTACTGTTATTTATGTGAATTGATCTCATCTACAGAACAATATCACATTTTCATGCTCTTAAGCCAATCGCATTCCTCTTAGTCCTCCTTTGTTGTTTCAAATTCGTGTGTGCATACAACGGCTTATAATAAGCCTGAAGCGATCGACAAAAACAGCAACAACAAATCTTTTGCATTCACAGTTATATTTATACCCTGAAATGGGTAAAAAGAGTATAATTGTTTTGTGCATAAGTATGTAACAGGCAAAAAGAAGCATCTCCGACCCCATAAAAGGTAGATATATTCTTGATCAGCATCAACAGCCATATGCAATATGAAAATCATACCCAACCTGTCACATGTGACGTCACGCAAAACAGCTATTTATGCGCAATGCGTTATCGGTATTTTGTATCATGGTTTCGGATCACTCTCTTATGTATACGCGCGCTCTGCAAGTCAAAAAAAGAGCGTAGTATCGCTGCCTTCTTCGCACGCACTGAATCAAAGCAAAACATATCTAAGAGGCTGCAGTTAAGTGAATTGCATAGCCTAAACTCACACGTACTTTAGCCTTTAGCTTTGACTTAGTGTGTGCGGAGGATTTTGAAGGAGGGTTATTGAACTTTATGATTGACATGCAAAGCGCGCACATAAAATATAGAGTGAACGTAAATGAGCAACAACAGAGGAGCATGATCGGAGCGAGATTTGAAATTATCTAATTATCATAAGAGCAACGCGCGCACTCTGTTAAATTTTAAGCGGCTCTTTGAGTTTGGGACGAACAACGTACATAGATTTGTGTAAAAACTAATGTGAACGGCCTTTGCTTGTTCGAAATTGTATATTATTAATGTAAGTTTTACGTTTTGTCTAAGTTATATTATCAGCAAGTAGGCAAATCCACCCCCACAACATATGTATTTTGGTGTGCAAAATTTTTCTACACGCACCAAGTTATGTTTGGTTGTTGTTGTTTTTTTTTTTAATCAACGACACCAACAAAAGTAGCAGTGCGGGCCCAACAACAACACTTACAACAACAACAAACGCTACTTGGGTCGTAAATCAATTGTCAAAGGCACACAAATTTGAGAAAAAAACAATGTGCACTATGCGAAAAGATACATGTACATAAAATATTGAAAATTATTTTCAAGCGCATTGTTCACTTATATGTGAATGCACTTATTCATTAAGAAGCGGAAATCCGTTTCTTTTTTTGCGAGTGTATGAACCTTTTTTTTTTATGACTTTGCTTGTGCGACGCGAAGGCGTCACTGCGCATTTGTTTTGTTTTTGTATTCTCGCTCGCGATCAAACTCTCAGCTTGTGCGACGAACAGGCGGCAGTAGTGGAATGGGTAATTTGTTTTGTTTTTGGAGTGGGTAAAAGTGCTCCAAAATGTATGGGAGGTACTCGAAGGAGTTGTCCAAAATAAAATTCCTTTCTTACGTCAAACACATCACCTGCATAAAAAATGGTGTGAAAATTTCAGCCTTCTAGCTCTTTTCGTTAAGGCCGATATGCTATCCATTTTAACGCGGACGAACTCTTTTATATATATATATATATTGTAAATTATCGTTTTAGGTATCGATTCTGGCAATGGCCACAATACTTGATCCGAGGTTCAAAAAATTGCATTTTAAAGAACCTCAAGCATGTGCTAATGCAATAATTAAAATCAAGTCATTGCTTAAGCCACATGAAAGTGACATAGAAATGTTACCCACCACGTCGGCCACTCAATCAAATTCTTTTTGGGACCACCATTACCAGCTAGCGCAGTCCCATAACCCGAATGTGGATGTCGAGGTAGAAATAAGCGCATATCTACGCATGCCATTGGCTGCATTCGAGAGTAACCCGCTACAAATTTGGGAAGGTATGAAAAATACCTACCCAAATTTGTACAAGGTTGCTCTCCAATTTTTGGATCATCTGTTCCCTCTGAACGGGTTTTTTCAGCGGCTGCCAATATTTTAAGTAAAAAAAGAAATAGAATAGACCCAGAAAGACTGAGTCGCATATTATTTTTGCAAAGCATTAATAAACAAGTGGAAACGTTGCAGTCGGACGCAACCGACTGCGATATACTCGATACCAGTGTTAAAACCGGTAAAAAGAGGCCTGATTGCAAAGGGGTGCGGTTGCAGCCGGGGTGTACGCTGCATCAAAAATTGTCTGATACAGATGGGGATACCACCAGCTATCTTCCTGCTAAATTTGGTGACTCTAGCTCAAAGTTTGTTAAGGGAAGGGGAAGGAGGCTGCGGGCGTTTTTGGTGGGCGTGGATCCAAATTTTTTGATGCAGATCTTTGTGGAATGCCAATTGCAATCTTCCTACCAAATTTGGGGACTCAAGCTCATAGTTTTTAAAAGTTGGGGAAGGGGGGCTTGGGGTAGGCGTGGCGCCAAGATATCTTTGGGGGTCACTACCAGTTATCTTCCTACCAAGTTTGGAGACTCTAGCTCAAACACTATGAAAGATACACGCATTCCCGCTTTTAACGAAAAGTTGGGGCGGCTGAGGTGGGCAAGGGCGGTATGGGTGGGTGTGGCATTCCAAAGTTTTGATGCAGTTTTTTGGGATCGTCATCACCTATCTTGGCGTAAAATTTGGTGGCTGTAGCTCAAAAACTGAGGTAGATATAAGCGTTTCTGATTTCAAACTGCGGGGGGGCTGGGGGCGGAATGGGTGGGCGTGGCCCCAAAATTTTGATGCAATTTTTTTTCGGGGATGCCAGTAGCTATCTTCCTACCAAATTTGGTAGCTCTAACTGTCAGGGTGTGCGGAAACGGTGGATTTATCGATTTTGAGTTATCGAATTTATCGATTTGCCAGCCTCCCAGTTATCGTATAACCCCAATCTTGACACTTTATCTGTCCCGGCCATAGATAAAGACATTTGCAAAGTTTCAAGTCTCTAGCTTGAAGGGTGTGGAAAAAGTTGCGTTCATACAGACGGACAGGCGGACAGACAGACACCATGACGGACATTGCACAAACCCAATATACTCTTTACCTTCGGTATCGAGTATAAAAAATACTTTTAATGATTATTTTCTTTATAAACGAGTGCTGTGAAAGCGTTAATATTATTTTTTTTTTTAAATATGTTTTGTTATGTTTTTTATTTTCGTAATTAATTTTTAAGACAGCTATGAAAGCAATAACAAAATAAATAATAATAAAAGATGTATTAAACAAAAAAATTCACTCCTTTTTAAAAAAAAATTTAAAGGGTACAAAACATGTAACATATGTACATCGATGCATCGAAATTTGGAGCCGATGTATCTCCCAACATCGATTTTCTATTTTGAAATGAACATCGACATCGGTATTTTGACCCAAATTTACATCACTATAGACTGCATATGCAGTATCTGCAGTATGCCTTATTGGTGTCCGTTTCATCGCGGCTTATCCAATCTTTAAAATCTGGCTGCTGTAGCCAGCAATCACGAAATTTTTGTTTGTACGAATCTTTCGGCATTATTTAAGTTTATTTTTTACTTTTGTTGTACATTAGATTACAAATGATATCGAAAATACATACAAAGTATGTTATAAATGATGCCCCACCGTTTTAAAAAAGATCGCTGTTTTTAATAGATCGGATGCCACACTGTTTTCAAAGAAAACTTTGAAAAAAGATTGAAATAAATGAATCAAATCAAAACTGAAAAAAGGCCAGATTTCCGGATAGGGGATGTTTGACATTTTTTCCGGACAAAGCACTTAAAAACAGGACAGATCTGTCCGGAAAAAGGCCAAATCGGCATCACTGTTGTTGGGCCCGCTCTGCTATTTATTGTTGGTGTCATTGATTTAAAAAAAACAACTAAGCAAAACTTGGTGCGTCTAGAAAAATTTGGCACACCAGAAAATGTTGTGGGGGTGGATTTGCATACTTGCTTAACTTAGACAAAACGCAAGAACGATAAAACTCAGATCACGCAGTCAGTGGTTTACACGTTGTACAGTGAAGTCAATTTTTGACTTATTTTGAAGTATTTATTTATAACACTTACTTTAAATTAAGTTGTTAATTTGATTTGTTTATAATAATAAGTCGACTTTAGACTTAATAATTGAAGCAACATTGTATATAGTTGGATAAGGACTACTGAGGAAACCACAATAAAAAGCAAGGAAACTTGCACGAGCAATCGACTGATTGCTAAATCCTCTTATTTTTGGCATATTGAATTTATTTACTAAAGAATTTTATGAATAAATATCAACTTACTGTGAAAATGCGTCCACTCAGCACAAAAGATTTGTAAAAGTGACGCGCGCCGCGTGCCGCGTGTAAAAAGAAAACTATAATGTAACACAAAACGAAATACGAAAATCGACACACACATGCAATTATGCATTTGTATTAAATCACTTTACACTTTTGCACACAAGAGGAATAGGCATAGACAAAGTGGCGTGCGGGCCAAACACAAAACGAATAGGCACAGACAAAACCGCGCGCGGGCCAAACACAAACGAAACTTGAAAAAAAACGAAAGACGAAAATCGTTTGTGGGTTAGAGGGGAAGGGGCGTACAAAAACGAAGTTGACAGCAGCTCGTTGCGTTCGTGCGAGCAGACGTTTTTATTTTGACCATTACATATGCGCTGGAAAAAAATCATAGGTAATGCATTACATTTCGGCTTGGAATAATGCAATTATTCGACCGACCACATTCTGCTCTGCGCCACTGGGTAGTTGCGACCCAGTGGCGCAAATGCTCATTATTAGATCGATTACGAATGGAATATTCGTCGGCTGTATGCGTTACAAAATCGCGTACAAGCTCCATTACTTTCTGATCAAATGGCCGCTTTGTAGGCACGATGCATGACTTTATTGAATATCGTAATGCAGAAAGTAATGACGAGCCGAAGTTTCTTTCGGGTCTCCATTACCCAAGCGTAGCCTTATAAAAATTGTAATGCAGAAATTCTGCAGCCTGTATACAACGTAGCATACAATTTAAAAATCGCTTATGGGATGGTAATGTGCTTACATTACCAAAGCGTAGCCTTTTAAAATATTGTAATGCAGAAATTCTGCAGCCTGTATACAACGTAGCATACAATTTAAAATTCGCTTATGGGATGGTAATGTGCTTACATTACAAGATAATATACTTGCAACGCAGTTTCCCACCATATAAATTCGCTTACTTTGCTGAAATGTAATTGAATAAATAATATAATAATAAATAACAAATAATAATTGTTTTTTTCAAATTTTATTCTTATACTCTATTCTTTTCTTTTTATTCTTAAATTTCTACATCATTCTTTTTTCAATTTTTGGCTTCATGTCGAACTTTTGTTTCGCCAGCCGACCTTTCTGAAGGCGAAAGCAGTTTCTTATTGTTGTTGCGTAGGTTTTACTCGTAAAGCCTTCTGTTTGAATAGCATCTGTAAATTAAATTTGATTAATTTGTTATTCAAATTAGAATAAAGTTGATTTATACATACCATATAGAGCATCGTTTAAGGCTTTAAACTGCTTAAACGGCTCTTTCCCATTTAGGCCGTCAAAATTCATATTTGGAATTATCCCTTTGCCAATGATGGAATCAAAATTTTTGCATATATTTCCTCTTATAATTGTTTTCAGAACTCGCACCTGTTTAAGTTATAGAAAAAATCGTTAAATTCCATTTTATTTCATTTAAGACATTGGGTACTTAGATAATTTTCTTTGTTCTCGCTGATCATGTTATCAACCTTTGGTAAATATTCCATTGCCGTTATGGGCAATATATTTTCATCAAAAGGCATGTCATCATTAGTGAGTTTTTTAAAATTGTCAAGATCTCTACTTGGCGCTTTTCCATTCTTGAAAGAGTCCCTTTCATTTCATCACATTGTTCCTCTAGCTTCGCAATGCGGTCCACGTTTTCATTTGGATCTTCAAACTCTGAAGAGCTGGCCATAAACGTTTTTTTCAACATAACTGATATAAAAAATGAGCTGAAGGCCTCGACGCTAGCGCTCGAATTCATACAATTAATTAGAATAATTATTAATAAATAAATAAAATAAAATAAAAAATAAACAAAATAAAAACACTTATACCTGCGAGTGTAAAATAGGAATAAAGACAAAATTTTCTTTGTGTGGCAAACAAATGTATTTAGAGCTTATTGTGCTAAGAGGTACAAGTTCTTCCTCTAGCATTTTTTTTGTTGTTTGGAGCAGACCTATTGTTTTAGAACTAATGGGCTCGCTGTAAAATGCCTGAGGATCCTCAAAGCGTCGACAATAAGCGAACTTTTCATTATTAATTTCTGCGTATTTGACTATTGCGGCCGGACTACAAGGTGGGATGCAGCAATAATTATTGGGTGGTAGGGTTGACAGAGTGAATTTGCTAAACACCCACTTCGTTATTTCCCCTTTTTTATTACTATGGAATGAAGAACCGGATTTGACAATTTTACTTTTTTGGCCTGAATATTTATTATAAATTTGTTGCGGAATGTTGATCGGACACTTAATTGACTTTTTTAGTTTTTGCATAAAATTTTCAAATTTATATGCAGTTAAGTCCTGTACATATCCCATTTCTCGTACAGACTCACAAATATGTAATAAATTATGGACATTAAAAGAAACATTGTGCTTGCCATATTTAAGAGCAAACGTGTCCACAAAGTATTCAAAAATGTTTTGGATTGTATCTATATTCGTATTATAATCGGATTTTGTTAGGAGCAGTCTATACCCAGTGTGCAATAAAAGTAAATTGTAATAATAATCTTCTGGTATCAAATCTTTAAGGAGAACTATTGAAGTGTATAAAAAAAATAGCCTAAATTCGGTGGCTTTCCACATGCTCAATTCTTCAAGGCTTCGGGGTTTCCTGTGGAACTCGGACAGAATGAAAGCTGCAATTGAAAGGCTGCGTCTATTGATTTCAAGTTTATGCTCATTGGTAAATTTGCACTCTTTAATTGAATTATTGTAAATTAGTTTTAACATATTTTTGGTAACTCCTAAGTCTATTAGATGCATTGCATCTAATGGAAATTGTGTAATCATACCAACACCTATTTTCTCCAAAATCATTTCGTTCGAAAGGAAATAGTTTTGGTGATGATCGGCATATTTCCTTGACGTGTAGTCACTATCAGATATTTTAATGCCTCTGCTTGTGGAATATGCAGTAAAATGCCCTATTCGAGTGCCTACCTGCGTGCATTTCATACATCCATTGAAGGATGAATGACCTTTTAAGCCACATATAAAAGATTTAGCGGGGGCATCACATATAAATGACTTGGATTTAAGTTTAACGTCGGTCATTCCTATCTTTATACCGTCCAACTCTATGCGTTGCAACTCGTTGACAAAATCATATAAAAATGCATTTGGATTAGCGGGTTTTTGCTTTCCTACATATGTTCCAATCACGAACACTTCACTATCTTCAACATTTGGGAAATGCCCTAATATTGGCCAAAGACCAACGCGAGAACTTTTAAAAAGAGGCAGGCCGTCAATGCCAACATCCATTTCAAGATTTTGGTATTGTTCAAAAATGTGCTGGTTGGTTTGAACATAATTCTGGATGCCTAGATGTATGTAGCTTCCCGAAGCTACTGTTCTTAAAACACTTTGCTCTCGACGGTTAACTAAACATTCTACTGAGCCAGGAACATCGATTCCAGAATCAACCAAAATTTTCAATAATGCACGAACACAGCTTCTAGCTGGGCTGAACTTTATATACCAATCACGAAGTTGGTCAGCTAAGCTTAAGTTTGCACTTTCACTTGTGCCTTGCTCCCTATTTTCTTCAGGCATGGGCATGTCAACAGCTTCTTCATTTTCATTATACCCACTAATCCCATCTACTAAAACATTATTTTCAACTCTTTCTATTGCAACAAGTCGCCGCAAGTTCCGATTGCTAAATCCTCTTATTTTTGGCATATTGAATTTATTTACTAAAAAATTTTATGAATAAATATCAACTTACTGTGAAAAATGCGTCCACTCAGCACAAAAGATTTGTAAAAGGGACGACGCGCCGCGTGCCGCGTGTAAAAAGAAAACTATAATGTAACACAAAACGAAATACGAAAATCGACACACACATGCAATTATGCATTTGTATTAAATCACTTTACACTTTTGCACACAAGAGGAATAGGCATAGACAAAGTGGCGTGCGGGCCAAACACAAAACGAATAGGCACAGACAAAACCGCGCGCGGGCCAAACACAAAACGAAACTTGAAAAAAACGAAAGACGAAAATCGTTTGTGGGCTAGAGGGGAAGGGGCGTACAAAAACGAAGTTGACAGCAGCTCGTTGCGTTCGTGCGAGCAGACGTTTTTATTTTGACCATTACATATGCGCTGGAAAAAAAATCATAGGTAATGCATTACATTTCGGCTTGGAATAATGCAATTATTCGACCGACCACATTCTGCTCTGCGCCACTGGGTAGTTGAGTATGCCTTGACCAAAACTATTGGTTGAAGCAATGAGCATCAATATTAGAAGAGTGTGCAATTGGTAAGAAAAACCTAGTCCCATGCTTGATACAACTGCCGCCTGTTTGTCGCACTAGCTAAGGGTTTGATCGCGAGCGAGAATACAAAAACAAAACAAATGCGCAGTGAGCCTTCGCGTCGCACAAGCAAAGTCATAAAAAAAAGGATTGCAAAGGGGTACGGATGCAGCATGGGGTGTAAGCTGCCGCAAATATTTTCTGATGCTGATGGGGATGCCACCAGCTATCTTCCTACCTAATTTGGTGACTCTAGCTCAAAGTTTGTAAAAGGTTGGGGAAGGGGGGCTGGGAGTGGTATGGGTGGGACTGGCTCCAAAATATATTTGGGGGCGCTACCAGCTGTCGCCTACCAAATTTGGAGACTTTAGCTCAAACACTATGAAAGCTACACGCATTCCCGTTTTTAACGAAAAGTTGGGGCGGCTGGGGTGGACAAGGGCGGTATGGGTGGGCAAGGCATCCAAAGTTTTGATTTTTGGGGATCGTCATCACCCATCTTGGCGCAAAATTTGGTGGCTCCAGCTCAAAAACTGAAAAAGTTATAAGCGTTTCTGATTGAAAATTGCAGGGGGGCTGGGGGCGGAATGGGTGTTCGTGGCTCCAAAATTTTTGATGCAATTTTATCGAATTTATCGATTTGCCAGCCCCCCAGGTGTCGTAGAACCCCAATCTTAGAACTTGAACGCGCGAATGTGATCTATTTTGCTATTAAGACTGCATATGCAGTATCTGCAGTATGCCTTATTGGTGTCCGTTTCATCGCGGCTTATCCAATCTTTAAAATCTGGCTGCTGTAGCCAGCAATCACGAAATTTTTGTTTGTACGAATCTTTCGGCATTATTTAAGTTTATTTTTTACTTTTGTTGTACATTAGACTACAAATGATATCGAAAATACATACAAAGTATGTTATAAATGATGCCCCACCGTTTTAAAAAAGATCGCTGTTTTTAATAGATCGGATGCCACACTGTTTTCAAAGAAAACTTTGAAAAAAGATTGAAATAAATGAATCAAATCAAATCTGAAAAAAGGCCAGATTTCCGGATAGGGGATGTTTGACATTTTATCCGGACAAAGCACTTAAAAACAGGACAGATCTGTCCGGAAAAAGGCCAAATCGGCATCACTGTTGTTGGGCCCGCTCTGCTATTTATTGTTGGTGTCATTGATTTAAAAAAACAACTAAGCAAAACTTGGTGCGTCTAGAAAAATTTGGCACACCAGAAAATGTTGTGGGGGTGGATTTGCATACTTGCTTAACTTAGACAAAACGCAAGAACGATAAAACTCAGATCACGCAGTCAGTGGTTTACACGTTGTACAGTGAAGTCAATTTTTGACTTATTTTGAAGTATTTATTTATAACACTTACTTTAAATTAAGTTGTTAATTTGATTTGTTTATAATAATAAGTCGACTTTAGACTTAATAATTGAAGCAACATTATATATAGTTGGATAAGGACTACTGAGGAAACCACAATAAAAAGCAAGTGGAAACGTTGCAGTCGGACGCAATCGACTGCGCTATACTCGATACCAGTATTTAAACCGGTAAAAAGAGGCCTGATTGCAAAGGGGTACGGATGCGGCAGGGGTGAAAGCTGCCTCAAAAACTCGGATACAGATGGGCATGCCACCAGCTATGTTCCTTCCAAATTTGGTGACACTTGCTTCAAGTTTGTAAAAGGTTAGGGAAGGGTGCTGGGGGCGTTAAGCTCAAAAACTATGAAACATACACGCATTCCCGTTTTTAACGAAACGTTGGGGCGGCTGGGGTTGGCTAGGGCGGTATGGGTGGGCGTGGCATCCAAAGTTTTGATGCAGTTTTTTTGGGGATCGTCATCACTTATCTTGGCGCAAAATTTAGTGGATCGAGCTTAAAAACTGAGGAAGTTATTGGCTTTTTTGATTTAAAACTGCGGGGGGCTGGGAGCGGAATGGGTGGGCTCTAACTGTAAGGGTGTGCGGAATAGGTGGAATGGTCGATTTTGAGTTATCGAATTTATCAATTTGCCAGCCCCCCATTTATTGTAAAGCCCCAATCTTGACACTTTAATTTACTATGCCATAGATAAAGAGAATTGGAAAGTTTCAAGTCTTTAGCTTGAATTGTGTGGAAAAACGTTGCGTTCATACAGACAGACGGACAGACAACATGACGGACATACTCCTAATATACTCTTTACTTTCGGTACCGAGTATAATGACGCGCCTCAATGGTAGCGTGGAAAAGAGAATGTTAAATACTTTGCTTTAATATTTTGTGAAATATTTTCTAATTTATTTATTTTATAACTTCTGTTGCTAAAATTTATATAAACAATCCGCGCAGCGAAGTAAGCGGGCCACTTACTAGTCTATGCATATCCAAATTCAATGTGTGTGTGTGGCAATTGTATATCATTTATTGACTTGCCACAACTTTAATGATTTGACAATTTAGGAAACAGCTAGAGAAATTCATACAAAATGCATTGCTATTATTTCTTTTATGTTATTTTTAAAATATTTTTAAATTATTCAACAATACTTTTTTTAAATTATAAAATTAATGTATGGCTGTTTCCTAAATTGTCAAATCATTAAAGTTGTGGCAAGTCAATAAATGATATACAATTGCCACACACACACATTTAATTTGGATATGCATAGATGTACACAAACAGCCAAATTTCAGTTTGACAATTGCTGGTCATTCATACTCTTTCAAATTTTTAGTTCTATGACACTAGCCAACAATTATGCCATACAGTTTAGCAAAGATGCACACAAATTTCGAAAGTGTATTCAGTAGTTCACTTGTGAAAGAGAGAGACAACGAAAGAAATATCAAAAAATAGCAAAAATCTCGACAGGCAGGCAAAGCAAGAAATGTAAACAACGCACACGACAACGACACATTTTGACCCTTTTCTGAGTGCTGAAACAAGAACGGCTGCACATGCTATCCGCTATCGCGCTCACGCACAGGCAGAACACAGAAAAGTACCGCTATGCCTAGGTCCCGGGGCATGAGACGAAATATGTAACTGTTCTTCTTATTGTATATGTATTGTATACTCTATTGTCTTTGGTTGAAGTAAATATATAAATAGCAGTTAAGGTAAATCAAAATATAAAAAATCATATCATTATTCGAGTAATAATTATTTATCTTACTATTTTCAGATGAAGAAAACATTTGGCAAATTTCTTACGCTTTTAAAGTTAATGTAAATTAAAATAAATAAGGAATATTTCAAAGAAATATTTCAAAAACTAATAAAATTTTTTTTTTTCGATGTGTTAACATCTATAGGCGCGGGTAGCGCAAATATTTCGTTTCAATACATGCAAACCTCACACCGCGTTAAATCACACATGATCAGCGTCGACGCTTTCAAAAAACTTTTCGCAGCGTCATCATAGCAAATAGTATGTGTTTGTTGTAAACATTTTTTCTCTGCACAAAATAAGTATGATGGTATTAGTGCTTTGTGCAGCGGCAGAGCGCCCCAGCCCGGGACGGTCGAGCCATGCAGCTGTTAAGCAAAGAGAATGATGACTGTTGAATACCCTAATAAATTATAAGTGTTATTGTGGACGTGTACTTCAATAATATATTTGCTATAAATGCATACTTTTATTAGTATAAGTTGGCGCTTAGCAAACAATTGAGAAATTACTAAAAATAGTTTAATAATATTAATTAATTAATCAATTAATATAGCAAATAAACTTGGTAGGGTATCCCACACTCATCATTCACTTATTAAAGCAGTTCGCTATGTTTGTCTGTAAGTGTTTGTGTGTGTCGGTGCGTATTTATGCGTATGCATGTGCGCGCTTTGTTGTTCTGCTGGTGGCGGTCAAAAGCAAAACAACAAAAAGTAAATTTGAATGGTTTTGCAATTGTTAACACATCGTTAGTGAGTTCGAACACTCATTAATTTTTTTTATTTACTTTCTAGACTATCGACAACTATCGACGATAGATTTTTCTTGCTATCGTCGATAGTCGATAGTTTCTGGAAACTATCCAGCACTTTCGATAGCGCCGACTATCGATAGTTCTCCAGCAGTGCTAACATATGTTCGCATTAAAGAACAATAACCAACATCATATAAACCTTAAAAATGAAAAAGTAACAACCATAATGCAATGGAGAATATAACATACACAAAATAAGAAAAGAAAAAAATACGAGAAGAGAAAAAAAAAACATTACATTACCGTATGTTAAATATTTAAGTAAAATTATGATAGTTTTGTTAGTCTAATAATGTTTACTCATGCCGTAATTGAGATATGTAAAAGCTTTATTTTGACTTAGGCCAACAAGTACATAAAGCGCCCTCTAGGTCTCGACCCGTTGATATAAATATTTTGTTTCAGCCACCACCGCACAGTGGTTCCTGTTGTATGGGGAGGGCGGCCATAAATACTTCTAGTTGAGCTAGAGGTTTGAAACTTAACACAAAATTCTTATAAATTATAGTAAGATCATATATAAAATTCAGGCGGATCGGACCACTATATCATATAGCTGTCATATGAACGATCGTTCTAGTTCTCAAGTGTTTGTATGGAAAACTGTTTTGTTTTCCATTATACTGCAACGCAACCTTATAATTCTTCATTAAAAACTACTTTGTTTAACCAGGGCGAGCTTAGTGAAAATCGGGATAGTATATCATATAGCTGCCATAGGAACAATCAGTCTAAAATCGAATTTTAGTTGGAAAAAATATTTTGTTTTAAACGACAAATGGCGAAAATGTAACAAAAATTAAACAACAACAAACACAATATTTTTAAAGATTTTTTCATAGTTCTACACGCTTTAATTATAAAGTAAAAATTCAACAAATATATAAAAAAAAATTCAACAAATATAAGTACATATATAAAAGAAAAAAAATGTCATATACATTCCAGTAAATCAATTGTTGATTTTAAAAGCTTTGGCTATCAAAGAAGTTTTCTTTGACCCGTGATGAAGGGATCTGAGGTTAAAACTAATCTGTTCAATAAATCTGTATTTGTCAGGACTCTCGACATTTTGCGTGAATGCTTCAGCCTGAACAGTTTTATGTCTTTGTTTTTAGCTTCTGCAGCTTCTTCTGATAGCTCTCCAATTGACACTAAGCAATTTCTTATGATATCAGGACCATGTAATAATACTTTATGAACCGAAGGAGGAAGGTAGTATCAAGGATAATTACTAACCAGAAGCTTTGCAGTTTCTAAAGCATAGTCTCCGAATTTTGTAGAATTTATATTGTAGCCTGAAGACATGGCTTGCAAAATTGTTGAGCATCTGATAATCAAGTTTTTCTAAAGGCCTGTTATATTGGCAGTCATATCAGGATTGCCAAAAAATGTTCATGCAGTATTTCCATCGTTAGATGTTCCACTTCCGCCTGTCTTAGGTTTGTCGACTATTAAACCCATTTTTGTTCGAAACTCTGAATATTTTTTTTCCGAATGAAAAATTTTTCTTTAGCTGTTTCGGAGCGTATTTGCGAAATTTTTTGGTCTAATCTATAAGCAATATGGAGCAATATGTAATGATGACAGCCCAAACTCGTATCGTTCCTCATATCGTTCCTCATATCGATCCTCCTATTCATTTGAGTTGGAGTAGCTTCGCATATGTAACATTTCGATGAAGACGTTTCGCTCAAAGCATGGTGAGTTGCAAAGAATGTTCTATTTCAATTCGCTGATTTCCTATGAGTTGTGTTGTGGGTCTAATAGGCTATTCACAATAGGGCACATCACGGGGAACGATGAGAAGATGTGAAATTCGCGTTCACATTGCCAACATCTAACATCAAGCGTCTTCTTCTTCACTTGCAAACGTGACGCGTGTTTCATGATACATTTTTTTTGTGAAACAAAAAAGATCAGCCATTGCAAGATCATTGAACAAGGGCGTAGCCAAGGGGGCAGGGGGGGGCACCTGACCCCCCTTGACAAAAATTAAATTAAATTTTTTTTTGTGAAAATTCATTATTCATAAGCAAAAATAATAAAATTTATCGCAGAGTTTGCTCATTGCTTGTTATCGACATTCACATCGAAACTTGCGTCTGATAATTTCGATAAACAATAACAATTAAACAATAACATCGCGTACAATTATATTTGGAAAAAACAAAATATGGACATTCGACGGGTTTTTAAATGTAAGTTATATTAGCACGCTACAGTTTCAAGTGCACTGGTCACATTTATTGCTTTTTATTTAGCATCCAAAAGAAAGCATAGATCAAGCAGCTCTGATTGCAGCGAAAAAAGTCCTGAACGAACAAACACAGAAGCTGAATGCGACGTTACTACTGAAGACAATTGTCACCCAAATGATATTGGTTTCTGGATTAACGGAGCAAATGCTATGAACGCTGGGTGCCTTCTCCAAATTACGATTTTGCCGCTGGCGCCAGTCATTTAAAACGCAAATTTAACTTAATTTGTACAAGCCGGACGGGCGCTTGAAATTTTACTTGCTCTGCCGTGCACAACAGCGACAGTTGAACGATCGTTCAGTACTTTGCGTAGAGTGAAGACTTGGCTAAGGACTACAATGACGGAATCACGTCTTAATGGTAATGAAAATATTTTTCCTGTAAAAATCCAGTTAAAGCATTCTTTTCATTTCAGGGCTATGCATGCTAAGTGCGCACAGGCGTTTAGTAAAAGAAAGAAAAGCGGAGCTGGAAGAGCTTGTCTTGGAGGAGTTCGCCAAAAATAAACGTAAATTGATGCTTGCATAATTTTTGTTTTTTCTTCTTTTGGTAATGTAAAAAAAAACGTTGGTAAAAAAAACGTAAATAAACACAAAACCACACTACCAATACCTTACAAGCCTTCGTTTTTTTGCTTTCTAAAAAAAATTTTTTTTGGCAAGCTTTCTAAATTTTTTTGCCCCCCTTCATCGGATTCTGGCTACGCCCTTGTCATTGAATAACAATTCAAAACAAAAAAAGAAAATAAATAAATACCAATATGAATTTCAAATTTTCAACTATGTATTTTAATAAATAAGTCTAAGTTTTACCAGTCTTAAACTTGGTTAGTATTGTTAGTTGTTGTGAGTTGTTGTTAGTATTGTTAGTTGTTGTGAGTTGTTGTTAGTTGTTGTTAGTTGTTGTTAGTTGTTGTTAGTTGTTGTTAGTTGTTGTTAGTTGTTGTTAGTTGTTGTTAGTTGTTGTTGTTCCTCTCCATTTACTGCAACATTCGTTTTTGGAACGCAATGCTACTTTCAGTGAATGTTTCAATAGATTCTTGAATTTTTTATGGGTAGCATTGCGTTCCCTGAGCAGTTCAACAACATCCTGCTTGTCAGCTTGTTTTTGCCGCTTTACAGGTGTCGCCTCATCCAAAACCAGCATTTCTTCGGGGTCGAGCTCGATTATACCCCTTGTGGTTGACTGCAGCATCCGCTTCTGCACGTTGTTGATCGCAAATGTGCCCAAAAACTCACTTATTTTTGGAAAAAGTGGCCAGGAGGATGTGGCACCTCCACTTGCGCCAATTATTTCTTTCTCCTTTCTGAAAAAAATATTGACTTTATTCACTGTTTTTTTTCTTAATAACATTTAAACATTTAACCTATATTTGCGCGTCAAGTTATCCCCACCTTTGCGCGCACGTCCGTCCACTCGATGCTGCTGTCGAGCTCCTGCAACTTTGCAGCCATCTCCTGAAACACGTGCGTGTTTTTACGTTGGCCACGCAAATCATCGATGTTTTCCATCCACAAGTCCACCAGGACTGCCTCCTTTTCGGGCGGCTTTGTTTGCTGTGTTTTTTCTTACTAAATTCAAATATATTATTAAAAAATAACGAATTTAATTTGTAATTAACTAACCGTTTTCTTTGTCCGCCATGATTAATTGCCATTCATTTGCGTAGACATTGTTTACATTTTCGTTGTGAAAGACAATTTTTAGTGGTGGAATCAAAAATATCGAAACTAACTAAATAAAAACACTTGGAATAGGAACATTTCCAGAGGATGTTGGAATATTTTGAGAAAATTTGGCACGGGTACTTCATACGTAACATCATTGATGTTAGATGTTAGATGTGCCCTAGTGTGAATTGGGTATAAGCTAGCCAATTTTATTTTCAAACTACAACAAAAACAACAACAACAATATAAACAAAAAACAACAACAACAATAAACACCAACAAAAAAAAAAACACTTGTAGTAGTCGGACACTACACTTCCTCTCTTTTCTTTACACTAATAAGACACATACAAACTAGTCGTGTCTATCTTTCGTCTTTGTCTAGCACGCTTCCTGCATTTTTTTCACAAGCCACATGTGCCTTTTTAAAGATGAGGTTAGGTTACCTTTTTGAATAAAGCAAGAGCACGGCCACCTACGGGCACTTGCATTTAACACCACATAATCTTAAGATGTTAATAAACATTATACAAAAAAAATTATTGCGGCGCGAATCGGCGGTCATAACTAAAACTCTAACGAAACACAGCAAAGACAAACACAGAACATCCACAATAACGTACTTAATAAAATAACGATTTATACAACACAAAGCGGGAAATATATATATTTTTTGTTGTACAAATATTGTTAATGTCTTTATTAATAATAATAAACCCTTCCATCGCACAATAGCTTTGTTTTAAATGTTTTTTTTTAGCTTTTTTAGTACGAGCCCTACTTGCAAGTTGCTCAAGCTGCAATACGAAAATAATTTTATGATGTCTCTTTTGATGCTATTCTTGAAGAGGACAGTTAGAATAAAAACAAAACAAGTATACAGTTTAAAAGCTAGATCAATTTTCAAAAAGTGTTGATGAATATAAAGTCAAAATTTTAACTTTGACTTTTTTTATTTTTGGCCTATGGGAGGAACCACTGTGCACCGCCCGCACCATGAAAGATCTTTCGACGCGGGACAAACTGAGTGAGTGAAAGCTTCTTTGTTTTGATTCCAAATTTTTATGAGCACAAACGCCTTCAGCAATTTGAGCAATATTGAGATCGAGAGACGTATAATGGTATGAATTTGTTTTGGTTGATAATTTTAAAAGCTATAATCACAATTGTAGAGCATAACTTTCGGCTTCTCCGGAATTGAAAATTAATTGTGTAGAGAAAATCAAAACAAACGAAATAATATTGGAATAATTTTTAAAAATAATACTAATAATAAGCACTATTGAAAGTATGAATTATCTAATTTTAGAATTTAATGATGAACTTAATTAATAAATTGTACTCTTATAAAATGAATTAAATTTAAATTTTTTAAGGGAAAACCTTGCTACGCTATAGGGAAGCAGGCTAGTCGAACTTATTTTTGATGTGTTAACATCTATAGGCGCGGGTAGCAAAAACCAAGCGGTTTAATACATGCAAACCTCACACCGCGTTAGCATCAAAGCGTTATCAGCGTCGACGCTTTCACAAAAATTTTCGCAGCGTTATCATAGCAAATGTTTGTTGTAAAAACATTTTCTCTGCTCAAAATAAGTATGATGGTATTGGTGCTTGGTGCAGCAGCAGAGAAGCCCCAGCCCGGGACGGTCGAGCCATGCAGCTGTTAAGCAAAGATAATGATGACTGTTGAATACCCTAATAAATTATAAGTGCTATTGTGAACATGTACTTCAATAATATATATGCTATAAATGCATACTTTGATTAGTATAAGTTGGCGCTTAGCAAACAATTGAGAAATTACTAAAATAGTTTAATAATATTAATTGATTAATTGATAAACATAGCAAATAAGCTAGTTAGGGTATGCAGCAACATCATTCGTCCAAGGCAATTCTGTTTTGCTTCTTCGTGAATGCACAGACACAACACACACACACTTACAGGCAAACATAGCGGACTTCTATAATCTTCTCTATATATAAAAGAGTTCGTCCGCGTTAAAATGGATAGCATATCGGCCTTAACGAAAAGAGCTAGAAGGCTGAAATTTTCACACAATTTTTTATGCAGGTGATGTGTTTGACCTAAGAAAGGAATTTTATTTTGGACAACTCCTTCGAGTACCTCCCATACATTTTGGAGCACTTTTACCCACTTCAAAAACAAAACAAATTACCCATTCCACTACTGCCGCCTGTTTGTCGCACAAGCTGAGAGTTTGATCGCGAGCGAGAATACAAAAACAAAACAAATGCGCAGTGACGCCTTCGCGTCGCACAAGCAAAGTCATAAAAAAGGTTCATACACTCGCAAAAAGAAACGGATTTCCGCTTCTTAATGAATAAGTGCATTCACATGTAAGTGAACAATGCGCTTGAAAATAATTTTCAATATTTTATGTACATGAATCTTTTCGCACAGTGCACATTGTTTTTTTTTTCAAATTTGTGTGCCTTTGACAATTCATTTACGACCCAAGTAACGTTTGTTGTTGTTGTTGTAAGTGTTACTTTTGTTGGTGTTATTGATTTAAACAACAACAACAAAACATAACTTGGTGCGTGTAGAAAAATTTTGCACACCAAAATACATATGTTGTGGGGGTGGATTTGCCTACTTGCTGCTAATATAACTTAGACAAAACGTATAACTTACATTAATAATATACAATTTCGAACAAGTAAAATTGGTTCGTACACTTGCAAAAAAGAAACGGATTTCCGCTTCTTAATGAATAAGTGCATTCACATATTAAGTGAACAATGCGCTTGAAAATAATTTTCAATATTTTATGTACATGAATCTTTTCGCACAGTGCACATTGTTTTTTTTCTCAAATTTGTGTGCCTTTGACAATTCATTTACGACCCAAGTAGCGTTTGTTGTTGTTGTTAGTGTTGTTCTTGGGCCCGCACTGCTACTTTTTGTTGGTGTCGTTGATTAAAAAAAAAAAACAACAACAACAAAACATAACTTGGTGCGTGTAGAAAAATTTTGCACACCAAAATACATATGTTGTGGGGGTGGATTTGCCTACTTGCTGCTAATATAACTTAGACAAAACGTATAACTTACATTAATAATATACAATTTCGAACAAGCAAAGGCCGTTCACATTTTAGTTTTTACACAAATCTATGTACGTTGTTCGTCCCAAATAAAAGAGCCGCTTAAAATTTAACAGAGTGCGCGTGTCTTATGATAATTAGATAATAAATCTCGTTTCATGCTCCTCTGTTGTTGCTCATTTACGTTCATCTATATTTTTTGCGCGCTTTGCATGTCAATCATAAAGTTCAATAACCCTACTCTTCCCCCACACACTAAGTCAAAGCTAAAGGTAAAGTACGTGTGAGTTTAGGCTATGCAATTCACATAACTGCAGCCTCTTAGATATGTTTTGCTTTGATTCAGTGCGTGCGAAGAAGGCAGCGATACTACGCTCTTTTAATGTAGCATTTATAGGTCATTCCAATACAAACATAAAAACTCCATATAAAAAATGTAAGATGTGTATGAATGCTGGCTTATGTTTGTATTAGTATTGTAGTGACACAGCTGATTGATATTTCTTATATCGGTTTGTGTCTAATATAGACATTTCCTATATCGGTTTGTGTCCGTGCTACAAGATTTGCCCAACTGATCGGTTTTCTCTAAATTTGACATTCTCAATTAGTATAAATTTTAATATTGAATTATTGATTGCTTAATAACGAGTCTGTGTAAAAATTCGGGTGCTTCTGACGTTTGTATTAGTATTTTATTGACACAGTGGTTGACAGTTTCATAATGGTTTAAATTTGCCAGCTGATCGCTGTTGTATAAATTTTGACATTCGTTATAAAATACCGTGAAATACCAAGATAAAACAAAAAATACCAAAATACCAAAACAAAACAAAAAAAAAAAAAAGTAAACAATCAATATTAAACAAAAACTGTATTATATTACCAAAATGCAGGTAATATTCATTTTTTAATCGCTTGTCAAATGTATAAGTTTACACATCTACCTTGAGTTCAAACACTCTCAATTTTTTTTGACTTGCAGAGCGCGCGTATACATAAGAGATGATACAAAATACCGATAACGCATTGCGCATAAATAGCTGTTTTGCGTGACGTCACATGTGACAGGTTGGGTATGATTTTCATATTGCATATGGCTGTTGATGCTGATCAAGAATATATCTACCTTTTATGGGGTCGGAGATGCTTCTTTTTGCCTGTTACATACTTATGCACAAAACAATTATACTCTTTTTACCCATTTCAGGGTATAAATATAACTGTGAATGCAAAAGATTTGTTGTTGCTGTTTTTGTCGATCGCTTCAGGCTTATTATAAGCCGTTGTTTCAAATTCGTGTGTGCATACAACAAAGGAGGACTAAGAGGAATGCGATTGGCTTAAGAGCATGAAAAAGTGATATTGTTCTGTAGATGAGATCAATTCACATAAATAACAGTAACTCTTTCACTCTAAGGGAATTTTACAATTTTTACTTTAGTGTGCCATTTGCGCATTGCTTCATTTTATTTCTAAAAGTGATACAAGAATGAACATACAAAATTATTGGGGTGCTTTGCCTGCTACAGTTTTATATGCTTTCCCTGCCACAGTTTTATATGCAGCCGCTGCAGCCACAGCAGCAACAGTTTCAGCTATCTTCCTTCCAAATTTGGTGACACTAGCTCAAAGTTTAGGTGGGGGAAGGGGGGCTGGGCGAGTTATGGGTGGGTATGGCATCCAAATTATTCCTGCAGATCTTCTTGGATGTCAATTGCTATCTTCCTACCAAATTTGGTGACTCTAGCTCAAAAATTGTAAAAGGTTGGGGAAGGGTGCTGTGGGCGTTATGGGTGGGCCTGGCTACAAAAATATCTTTTGGCTGTCGCTACCAGTTATGGACGCGGCATCCAAAGTTTTGATACAGGGGATCGTCATCACCTATGTTGGCGCAAAATTTTGTGGCTGTAGCTCAAAAACTGAGGAAGATAAAGTCATTTCTGATTTGAAACTGCGGTAGGGCTGGGGGCGGAAAGGGTGGGCGTGACTCCAAAACTTTAATGCAGATCATTGGGGTTCATTACTAGCTATCTTTCTACCAAATTCAGAGACTCTAGCTCAACAACTCTGAAAGATACACGCATTCCGTTTTTAACGAAAAGTTGGGGCGGCTGGGGTTAGCTTGGGCGGTATGGGTAGGCGTGGCATCGAAAGTTTTGATGCAGTTTTTTGGGGATCGTCATCACTTATTTGACGCAAAATTTGGTGGATCGAGTTAAAAACTTAGGAAATTTTAAAGGTTTTTATTTTTAAAAACGGGGGGGGGGGGGGGAAAGGAATGGGGGGGGGAAAAAAAAAAATTATAAGAGAAAAAAAAATACAAAAAAAAAATAAAAAATATAATTTTAAAAGGTAGGGAATAAGGAAAATATTTATTTAAAAAAAATAAAAAATTAAAAAACCCCACTTTATAAAAAAAAAAAAAAAAAAAAATTAAAAAAATATATAAAAAAAAAAAAAAAAAAAAAAAAAAAAAAAAAATAAAAAAAATAAAAAAAAAATAAAAGTTCATACAGACAGACGGACAGACAACATGACGGACATACTCCCAATATACTCTATACCTTCGATATCGAGTATAATGACGCGCCTGATTCTCTACCTCAATGGTGGCGTGGAAAAGAGAATGTTATTTAATTTTATTTTTATATTTAAATATCCTTATATTATATAAATGCTACTGTGGATATTATATATATGCAATAATTGTATACTTAATAATCATAAGTTGGCGCTTAGCAAACAATTGAGAAATTACTAAAAAAAAGTTTAATAATATTAATTAATTATTCAATTAATATAGCAAATAAACTAGGTAGGGTATCCCACACCATTCACTTATTAAAGAAGTTCGTTATGTTTGTTTGTAAGTGTTTGTGTGTGTTTGGGCGTATTTATGCGTATGCATGTGCGCGCTTTGTTGTTCTGCTGGTGGCGGTCAAAAGCAAAACAAAAAGTAAATTTGAATGGTTTTGCCATTGTTAACACTCGTTAATTTTTTTTCTAGGGATCCTTTACTTTTCTCTGTTCTCCGGCCTAAAGGATGGTAGGGTGGGCGATTGCGATTATCGATTTGTCAGCCCCCCAGTTATCATAGAACCCCAATCTTGACACTTTATCTGTCCCGGCCATAGACAAAGACATTTGCAAAGTTTCAAGTCTCTAGCTTGGAGGGTGTCGAAAAAAGTTGCGTTCATACAGACAGACAAACGGACAGACTGACAGACGGACAAACGGACAGACACCATGACGGACATATACATGTATGTACATATACTACGAAGGTTTTTGACGTGATAACGTCTTATAAATTGATGAACACAGGCTGCATGTTCAAAAAAGTCTTCATCATCGTTACAATCATTATGGTTACCATCATTATGGTTGCCATCATTATTACCATCAAAACGTAACCTGCAATACAACTAAGCATTAACGCATACATAATGTAAACATAGTTGTGGCGCTGCTGCGTAGACGCTCCGTAATTGACCATTTGATTTTTTACGACCCGAGTTCAAAACCGCGTGGCAATTTCTTGAATATTTATATTTTTATTTTTTTTCAACTAGATTATCGACTAGACGATATCCTGAACTTTAGAAATCACTCGAATAGACATTGTGTGTATGCATTCAATTTAAATGTTTAATAGTTTGTTGATTACATAGTTTTATAAAAAAATTTTTGTCAACCGGGCTTGCAGAATAATTTCAAATAGATGATTGTGTTGTTTTTGAGCCAACACGTTAATATTTATCAAGCCAAGCCAAGCAAAATCAAAATATTTTCATATTTTTAAACAATTTGAGCTGCGTTACAAATATAATTGTAGAAAAATAAATGTGTAGGCAAAAGTCACATTCAATACAATAACATGCATAGCAGATATCAAAGAGGAAAAGAGATAGAATATAACAGGACTGTATAAGAGCCGTTATGTTTTGTCATTTTTCTTTGTGTTTTTGCATATACATACATACATGGTTCGCCACTGAGTTGCAGTTGCGATCATGATGAAATAACACAAGGTGATCCCGTCGGCTGCCGAAGTTTTACGAAGTATACACTTATTTCAGTGCACGTGTGCTTGTTGACGAGTAAGGTTGACTGCGGACGAATTTTTCTTTGTTGTTGATTAACCCTTGAGCGTGCACTAAACAATATGAAATAAAAAATTTTTGCTCATTACACACAATTAAATTTTAAAATAACCAAAAATTTAAAAGAAAAATTAATAATCGCAGCACAACATGTAGAGCTCGATAAATTAGTAATTTCTTTTTATTTTAAAATTAGAATTTATTTTAAGGTTAAATATTTAAACAAAAAAATTTGTATTAAGAACCAGAAGCAGCGGTTAATTGGTAATGCAAAATTATTAAAAATTAAACTTTAAAGCAATGTCTCGTCTTTTTATTATAAATGCCATATCAAACCCTACGGACATGCTAAGGGTTAATCAACAATCACATTGCCGCCTCACTCACACTCCGATACTCAGTATACTATGTTCTTTTCAGTCGCACTTATTGCAAGCATACAATAAGTGGATGTCTGTTGCCGACGGGACCACCTTGTGTTATTTCATCATGGTTGCGATCTAACAGCGAGTGGAAAAAATAAATAATATATTCACAAAAGTATGAAATTATTTTATCAGTGTTCTTTTATGACGTTGTCACGTGAGACAATCGTCCGTAAACAAATTTTACAGACACCCATCTTTTTTTTTTTTTTGTATTAGTTACTCAAATCCAACGAACGATATATGCAGATGCTTGTCCAGTGCACTGGAGACTGCAGTGTCTCCGTAATTGTTTTGTTGTCCGAGTTAATTATTTTCAGGTAAACTTTAATTGTTGATTACCAATTAATACTTCAATGCGACTTGTTTACGAGTATTAGTTAACTTTTTAAGATTCTACAGTGGTAACGTTCAGCTGCCCAGGGCCAAACATAACCTAAGCCACGTGGCACAATTAATAATGTGTTGTTATGTTTATTGCTTTGTTGTTCTAAGTCCCAATTTCTCAATGTCCGGTTAAATTTTCGTTTAGCTAACCGCAGCATTATTTTGTTGGTCGAGTTAAAGCAATTGGATTTACTCAAAGCCAAAATAACCTTTCATCGATAAGAATCTACCGCCTTAACAGCGTTACCACATATATACACAGCATTGCCATATATAGCGAGCGGTTCAGATGTTTTTTGTTATTGTTTTGCTTGGTGACTGGCAAATTTTGCATATTTTAAATATATAAAATATAAAATTAAAAGGAACACGCCTGATTGCAAAAGGTTCCGTGGGAAAAACTTTTCGGTTTCTGAGGAGCATTTGTTGGTGGAACTAGTGGAGTCGAATCACCATATTTTAGAGTTTTGCTTTAATAACAAAATAAATATACAATTCAAGGGACAGCTTTTTGCCTTATCAATGATTCTCAGCGATATATCGTGACTTCAACGCGCTATAAATTTTAACCGAGACCCAGCCTTTCGTTTAGTTTGTTTCTCATATACTCCTAACCGAACATTGAGAAACTCAAATTCGAACTTGATTTTTCACTAAGTACGGAATTACTGAAACCGAGAATGTCGTTCTTGATGCAAGTACGGTTTCTTAAGCTCGTTTGTTCTTGTTTTAAATTCTCTTTGAACTTGATTTAAGTTCTTCCTATTTTGATTCAAGTTTTTTTAGAACTCGATTTTAGTTTTCGAGTACTTCATAAAGTTCTTAAAATATATATAATATATATTTTTATTCTTGTTCCAAGAATTTGTGAACTTGTTCCAAGTATAACAATACTTAATTTTATTAATTCCTGAAGTCTTAAGGGCTATTTACTCTCGACTTAACTTATCTTATCTTATTTTATCTTAACTTAAGGAATGTGTGCATTTACTCTCAACTTAATTAAACTTAAGAAATCTGTGTGGCAGTGCTGCAACTGCTGCTACCACATTGACAACATCTGGATTCATCTGTTTTCCTTAAGTTTTAATAAATAAATAAATAACCATTGCAACTAAGTTCTTTGGCGATTGCATTCTAAACTTATATTTTTTAATTAGTCTTTTGACTTTTTGTTATAAATTAAACTTATGTTTATATTGCGCGGTATCTATTTCAAATTGTTTATGTAGTTGACTACATTGTTTTTGATCAGCTGTTTGATTTTCTCGTTAATGAACATTGTTCAACTTAAGAATTAACTTAAGAATTCTGCAACCTGCAGGTTTAAAATTAAGAAAAGTAAATATAAGTTGAGAGTAAACACGCTTTTACATTGGTTGCCATAAGGTAGATTGAATCAGCTGACTCATAAGATAAGATAAGGTAAGTTAAGTCGAGAGTACATAGTCCTTAAGATAGATACATAACGCATCAAGAGCATTTTTTTAACGCTGCAATCATCCCCATTCTTAAGCTAGAAATATAAGAAATAAGAACCATTACAAAATTATCTGTTTGTGCTTCACCGTGACGGGATTTGAACCTGAGATTATATGTCATTGAGTTGAGTGCCTTAGCTGTTGAGCCAATTCCTAACACATTATTACTGCAGTTAAGGTTTATCTTAAGTGATCTTGATTAAGCTCAGCATATTTGGCATTTATATGCTTATTAATGACTGTTAAAAAAAATAAGAACTAAAGTTAACTATCCACAAATAATCAGATTTTAAAACTTAAAAAAAAGTTTTTTAAAAAGCCGCTGAATCAAGAATTTTGTACTCGATTTCAGTATTCCTGGAATTATACTTCATTCAAGTTCTATTATTCTTATTTGAAGAACGTTTGTAGTTGATTTAAGTATTTTTAAACTCGTTTCAAGTATTTTATTCTTGATTTAAGTATTTGTGTACTCAATTAAAGTATTCCAAACTTAAATCAAGAATGAAATTCTAAAATCTCAATGCAAGTACGTTCGTACTTAGTATTGGCACGGCTTTTTTCTATCAGCGTATTAATAATCAAATATATCAGTATATTGTCGAATTAACGTGTATTAAAAAGATTACATACTAAAAAAAATTTGAATTCCTGTATTTATTGGCATATCCGCCTTATGCGATGTCCAGATTATTAAGGGTTTACTTTCCCATGTAGTTTGCGGCAAGCTGACGTATAACTTCAAATCCCTATTTTCCAACTCGTGCATTGACAAGCCTTTTAAAATTGACCTATTATGGGCTCCTTCAAAGTCATCACCTGTGTCATCTGAATTTTCGTTATCTGAAACATGTAAAAAAAATGTAAAAAAAATAATTAGTTTAATTTTTTTTATTTTTGGGAAGAATTAAAATGTTACAATATTACTATAAGTAAGCTAATTACTGAGAGTAATTAAAGTTAATACATTGAAATGTCAAACTTTCAATTTTTGACATACCTGTTTTCCTTGGGTAAAGGTAACCAATTCTTTTAATATATCATTGGTCGCCTCATGCACCCCGATTAGCGATATATTTTAAATTTACACCTTGGACCAAGAAATGACGACTGAACCAACACTTTATTTTATTCAAGTGACTTGAACCTTTTCTCCAATAATTTCCGCAGTGACTCTATAGTAAGGATGCCCTTATCAGATTCTACTTTAGCATTCTGTACAAAAAAGAAACTAACGGGATCACCATGTTGACAGTGACATAATTTTCACTGCTTATTTTTTCAGTCGCATCTTTAAAAAGGGTTCAGTAGGCTACAAAAATCACTGCAAATGTTTAGTTCATTGGTCGATAGCATTTCTGCCACTCCTTTTACATTTTCCGATCTCTTTACATGAATGATTGCCACTTCATTTGCAAGACCTAAAAAGAATACAGAATATCAAGGCACGAGCTCCATCGCGTGTCAACGTTGCAAGGTTTTAATACAACTTTCCGGAATTCTCACCGGCCTGGGCTTTTCGCAACTGGTCCATTAATGCACAGCTGTGCATAAAATGCATCACAATTCATTTCACTTTGTCCAAAATATTGGAAAACAATGAGATCTCCATCACTGTGTCATCAACCACTAAGTGGATTGATTGTATGTGCAAAGCAAGGAACATGGTTCTCATTTCATGCAACACTGCTCATTCACTTATTTTTTCTTAATTTTTCTCTCAAAACACATGTCTATTCTTTGCTGCGTTTGCCATCTTACAAACTATATACGTTGTTTGTTTTCATTTTCTGTGGGCATTGCGCGTACGCCGCGTGTGTTTGCAGACTTAACTGAATTAGCAGAAGTGAAGCGGCTAGTTGCCGTACAACTAGCAACTAACAATGCGACTTTATGTCGCAGTCCGTTGCGTCAAGGCAAAGCCAAATTAAAGTCACTGAGGCACACCAAACTAACAAAAACCGCAATGAAATGCCACGAACGGATGTCGTCGTCATAGAAAGTTTGTGTCGTTTATTGTTGACTTGACTCGACACCATTTCCGGCATTTGCGTAGCAACTTGTAACTTTTAGCAGGTAACTTTAACCTGCAGACAGTTTGTTTTATGATTTAACTAGGCAACGAGGCAACTAGTTGCTTGCCGTAGATTTCCTCTAATTCGCCAGCTATTCTCCAATTGAATTACACGACACAATTTCACAATAAAAAGGGTGGTGTTAGTTTTTTGGCTATTAAGTTGTTGAAGATTCTGGCTAGCTGCATTTTTTCTCTTGTTGAAGCAAATTAGTGGTTAGGTAAGGATGCGGTAGGTTGTACGCTGCGTTCAAAGATAAGCTGATGCAGATCTTTCGGTGATGCTACCAACTGTATTGCCACCAAATTTTGTGACTAGTTTAAAAACTGACCAGTTTGCAGCATCGTAGGCTGTGCTGACGAAATAGCAAGACAAATTTTTTGGTTGGCCACGGTTTCGTTCGGGCACTAAAAATAGTTCACGTTTTGCCAAAACTTAGGTTAACCCTGTTTTTTTATTTAACAATTTTGAGTTTTTTTTTATTTTTATTGTTGCTTTTTTGAATCAATAGATGGCGCAAGGTAAAAATTTCAACACATTATTGCCAGCTTTCCAAACGAACTGAGAACTACCAAGAAGCCAAAACTATTTAACAGTTATGGAAAACATGAAGTTTTTTTTTGCTGTTAAAAACATTATAAAGTGCTATTACACTAAATGCCATGCCCATTCCCACAAACATACCCACACACACGAACATGAGCACAAACATCGCCGACTGCTGCTGGCTGTTCCAATAAAGACGCTAGGAGAAAAATGCTTTGGGGGCTCCAGCCAAGGGAGCTGCGGGGACTCCGAAACGTACTCGCGAACCATCGAGCTCTCACCGCAATACAACCCCCCCTCAGTGCCCCTTATCCTAAAGTTGAACCTTCACGTGGATCATCACCGCCAAAACAGAATCCCTGGTCCAAGGTAGTTGGCCATAAAGGAAAGGCAGCACGCACGTGAGCGGATGCTGTCACCTTATCCGGTGTGGGTGACTTCAGCTTTGCAGACATCCTTAAGGTGGTCAGGAGTGAACCATCACTTGAACATCTCCGAGGGGATGTTGAAACAATCCGCAAGTCGGCTAAAGGCGACCTGCTGATTCGGCTAAGCAAACAGCCGGCCCACAGTGCTGATATTGACCTCACCTATGTAAGCGGTGCACTCGCCCGCTTGGCACTGTGGAGCATAAGTGACTGCTACACCGGAAGCGACCACGTGGCCATCCACCATAGATGCCATTGCTCATATGGAAGCAGTTGGACCGGCGCCCGATATGGTTGAACAGATGGCTCAGCAGCTGGAAAGCGTGTGCGGCGAGCATGCCCCAGAGAAAGGCCTATAGACGCCATCACACAAGAGTATTTTGGTGGAACGATGCAATAGCCTGAGACTGAGGAAGCGTTTTCAGCAAGCAGCAGCACGAGAGTCGGGGGCAACTCGTTCGTTGAAGCTTGAGTTTAAGGCCGCAAGAAAAGTGCTAAAGAACACCATCAGAGCCAGCAAAAAGGAGTGTTTCCTTAAGCTGTGTGACTCAGCCGACAATGACCCATGAGGGAGAGCCTACAAGATGGTCTTCAAGCGTGTGAACCAAGGCAACAACAGAGCGACTATGGAGCTAGTTCGCATGAAGGAAATAGTGGCGAAACTGTGACAATAGTGGCAAGGTCTTCGAGACGATCTTAGCTGCTAGGCTGGATGACGCCGTGCAGAATGCTGGAGGATTATCACCGCTCCAATTTGGCTTCAGGAGGGCGAGATCTACTACCGATGCCATCAGGGCAGTAGTCAGTATAGCCGCAGAAGTGATCTCAGGCACCCGCTGGCGCTTTGGCAGTAAGCAGTACTGTCTAGTGGTGACCATTGACGTTAAGAACGCCTTTAACTCTGCGAATTGGAGCTACATTTTGGATGCCCTGGAGAGTTTCAGAGTGCCAGACTACCCGGTAGCTATCGTGAGAAGCTATTTTGAAAACCGTAGGCTGCGGAAACAAATTATTTAAAAACCGAAGTCCCTGCTCGGGCGCCAATGAAAAATCTAAGCGTTTTAAGAATTTAAATATAATAAAAAATAATGAGACGCGGTTTTTTCTTGACATTTCGCTTTAATGTGGTGACTTCAAATGCTTGACGACAATTAAAATAGCTTAGCCTAACAACAGTGTGCGTAAGCCACAAGCGGCCGCACTTGAGTGAATTCGCCGTCGGCAGTTGCCGATCGGCTTGTAAGACGACTACAACCATAGACAGTTTAAAGTATAGATATTGCAATGGGTAAGACAAACCTAGTCCCAGGCCCCCGAGCTAGGCATAGCTGTACTTTTCTATGGTCTGCCTGTGCGTGAGCGCGATAGCGGATATCATGTGCAGCCGTTCTTGTTTCAGCACTCAGCGGCCTGCCAAGCGGCGGGCCAACCGAAAAGGGTCAAAATGTGTCTTGTGCGTTGTTTACATTTCTTGCTTTGCCTGCCTGTCGAGATTTTTGCTATTTTTTGATATTTTTGTCGTTGTCTGTCTCTTTCACATGTGAACTACTGAATACACTTTCGAAATTTGTGTGCATCTTTGCTAAACTGTGTGGCATAATTGTTGGCTAGTGTCATAGAACTAAAAATTTGAAAGAGTATGAATGACCAGCAATTGTCAAACTGAAATTTGGCTGTTTGTGTACATCTATGCATATCCAAATTCAATGTGTGTGTGTGGCAATTGTATATCATTTATTGACTTGCCACAACTTTAATGATTTGACAATTTAGGAAACAGATAGAATGCTAGCTGAAAGCACAAAATATTATTATTGGTGTTCGTAATAATATTTTGTGCTTTCAAATATACATTAATTTTATAGTTTAAAAAAAGTATTGTTGAATAATTTAAAAATATTTTAAAAATAAAATAAAAGAAATAATGGCAATGCATTTTTTATGAATTTCTCTAGCTGTTTCCTAAATTGTCAGATCATTAAAGTTGTGGCAAGTCAATAAATGATATACAATTGCCACACACACACATTGAATTTGGATATGCATAGATGTACACAAACAGCCAAATTTCAGTTTGACAATTGCTGGTCATTCATACTCTTTCAAATTTTTAGTTCTATGACACTAGCCAACAATTATGCCACACAGTTTAGCAAAGATGCACACAAATTTCGAAAGTGTATTCAGTAGTTCACATGTGAAAGAGACAGACAACGACAGAAATATCAAAAAATAGCAAAAATCTCGACAGGCAGGCAAAGCAAGAAATGTAAACAACGCACAAGACACATTTTGACCCTTTTCTGAGTGCTGAAACAGAACGGCTGCACATGCTATCCGCTATCGCGCTCACGCACAGGCAGAACACAGAAAAGTACCGCTATGCCTAGGTCCCGGGGCCTGAGACGAAATAACTGTTCTTCTTCGTGTTACCAATTGCAGCGTCTTTTCTTTTAATGGTCTTTGCTACAACTAAGAGTACATGCTTCAATTTCTCTTAACTAACTTACAACTAACAATGAAATCTAATAGGAGTGACAAATTCAATTTAAATCTGCTTCAACAGTATGTATAAATATTCTTGGAATAACGGATCTTTTCCATTATTTACATTCTGTTGCAATATCTGCAACAAAACAGTGTTTTCATTCAAGTTTGATTAAGAAAACAATATAAAATGTCTCCAGGATTGTTTAAAAGGTATGTCAAAGGTATCTTAGTGTGTTGAGAACACCATGACAGTTTTATGTCACAAAAACCAAAGGGGTGTCCACCATTGGTGATCCTCCCTTACATATATTTCATCTCCTAGTCGATCCATATTGATTTAGCTTTCCTACTATGTTTTACAGAAATCAATTAAACATATTCAAAGATGCTATTGAGGAGGCCATAGCTCGGAACCTTGTATCGCCATTTGAAGACCTAAGACTGCCTGATTTCGCATCTATAATTATTATTGTTAACAATAAGCTTATAGAGCGAAATTGGGTCGTTTATCAGATAATGTTCAAAACAGGAAAATCACCAAAAAAAGTTTCAAGCGAGTAAGTATAATTATTATATAAAGGTTTATTATGTACCATAAATTAATTATTTTTGATGTGTTAACATCTATAGGCGCGGGTAGCGCAACTATCTCGGTACAATACATGCAAACCTCACACCGCGTTAACTCACACATGATTAGCGTCGACGCTTTCAAAAAAAGTGTTACGCGTTATGAAGCGTTTGTATAGCAAATAGTATGTGTTTGTTGTAAAAATTTTTTCTCTGCTCAAAATAAGTATGATGGTATTAGTGCTTTGTGCAGCGGCAGAGCGCCCCAGCCCGGGACGGTCGAGCCATGCAGCTGTTAAGCAAAGAGAATGATGACTGTTGAATACCCTAATAAATTATAAGTGTTATTGAGGACGTGTACTTCAATAATATATTTGCTATAAATGCATACTTTTATTAGTATAAGTTGCGCGCTTAGCAAACAATTGCGAAACTACTAAAAATAGTTTAATAATATTAATTGATTATTTGATAAATATAGCAAATAAGCTAGTTAGGGTATGCAGCAATCATCATTCGTCCAAGGCAATTCTGTTTTGCTTCTTCGTGAATGCACAGACACAACACACACACACACTTATAGCCTATTTCCATTGCTCAGTTACTGTTAACTTAACAGTAACTGACGAAAGTTGTTTCCATTGCACTGTAACTGAACCTCAGTTAATAAATCAGCTGTTCGGTTTGTTTTGTTTTGGTTTGTAATAGCTAAAATTACGAATGCAGCGAAATTTATTATTGAAATTTGTTAGTGCATTATTGTCAGTTCGATTGACATACATGCTATTTCTACAACCTGATTTGCTTATTATGAAGGAGCAATGTAATTTTAAAGAAACATTGGCCACGAACATTGCAAATATGTAGCAGAAAACGAAAGCGTCCATCTGAGTGGTCATTTATAAGTTAAAATTAAATTGCAAGCATATTTGAAAACAGTATAATATCTCTATATTGGGAGCTGGATGTGCCACAAAATAGTGATGCGTTTTTCATGGAGAATTTCCATCCACGTCCCACATTCCCGCCCTGGGAGTTTCTCTGCATTACCCTGAAACAAGTTCTCCATGCCTTGCTCTCAAATTAAGTATTTTGTTCGTAAAAACATCTAAAAAAGAAGTATATTAATTATTTTAAAAATATAATTCATAATTGCGCTCTCCTTTTCAACGTTCAATCAGCTGTTTTGTGAGTTTTTCGATGAAACATCGCGATGTTTTATCGAACAAGTGTTCAAATGAACTGGTTTCTCTTCAGTTATTGCTCAGTTAATATTTACGGTCAGTTTTACTTCAGTTAATTCCTTATGGGAGAATACATGCAAATTGAACCTCAGTTACTGTTAACTCACTGTTAAGCGATTAACTGAGCAATGGAAATAGGCTATTACAGACAAACATAGCGGACTTCTGTAATAAGAAAATGAACTGACGAATGAAGAATGTTATGTACCCTAATATTATATATGTAAGTGCTACTGTGGATATTATATATATGCAATAATTGCATACTTAATAAGAATAAGTTGGCGCTTAGCAAACAATTGAGAAATTACTAAAAATAGTTTAATAATATTAATTAATTAATCAATTAATATAGCAAATGAACTAGGTAGGGTATCCCACACCATTCACTTATTAAAGAAGTTCGTTATGTTTGTTTGTAAGTGTTTGTGTGTGTCTGTGCGTATTTATGAGTATGCATGTGCGCGCTTTGTTGTTCTGCTGGTGGCGGTCAAAAGCAAAACAAAAAGTAAATTAATTTTGCAATTGTTAACACATCGTTAGTGAGTTCGAACACTCATTAATTTTTTTTTTTTAAGATTCGTGAGAAACGCTTACTAGAGATTCAACAGTAACAGGACAGGAAAATCTGGCAGTTGAAAATCTCTGAGTAAGTTAGATAATGTAAACTTAGAAATAAACAATATAAGTGATATATCTTGTATAGACACTAATATTATTTCTAGTTCTAAACTTAACAATGATGCTGATAATATAATTAGTGATATGTCGAACATAGACACTAATTTTATATCTACATCATACTTAATCAATAATGATAGTTATGTTATTAGTGATATGTCTAACATATGCACTAATGACACTAACATTATTGACGCAAGCTATGTTGAAGGGATATTGAAATGCTTTAGGAAAAAATGCTACACATATAACGATAGCTTAAACAGAACTGTCCAAATTAAGTCGCAAAGCAACATTTTCAAATTGCAATAATTTGGACACTGAAATGAGTATTCGTGAATTTAAAATCACTTTTAATGAATTATGTGCCTATTTTTCCAAAAGAGCAAGTATTGAACAAATTATTCGAGAAGCCTAAAATTTTCATAATAATGCATGTTTTATATATTTCAAAAATGTAAGATTGAACAAAACGTCTTTTGTTGCATATGGAAACTGTAAGCATCCATCATGCAATAACTTTTTGTTTCGTGGGTCATATGATGGGCTTGTTAGTGTATACACAAGCAGCCCACTTATTACACATTCAATTGGGCTTAAAAAGTCAACGCAGTGCAGATCTATTAACAGATTTATGGAAAAAGCTGCTATTAGAAACACCACTGCGTTTGAGTATAGATCCCAAAAGATAAACAATCTTAACATGTCCCTAGCTAGAGTTGGTAATGATTACCAGATTACCAATGAGAAATTACCCTATTATAGAAATTTAATATCGGAGGAAAATCGAAAATTTGATTTCGACAAAGATTCCTTTAAGGATGCCTACAATATGATTTCAAATGGGTTTTCTCATTTTATTCAGTTTCTTTCCGCGAAACTAGAAGTTTTCTTATGGGACAAAGAGCATATTAATAAAACCGCATACTCTACACATTGATGCTACTGAAAATGTGGTGAAACCAATGAACTTCGAAAGTAAACGTATATTTTTGTATTCATTGGTTGCTCATATTCCAGACCATAAAATTATTTTTCCTGTTGCACATGCAATTCTCTCTAATCATACATCGTATGATATAGGGAGAGATTTTTGTATGATCTGCGGGGTTTTTTGTCAAAAAAATAAAATAAAATGGCCTCTTTGCAAAAGAATTATAACTGATGTTAGTTTTGCAATAATTGGGGCCATTTTAAAAGAATATAACAACATAGATCTTGCGACATATAACGAAATTTGTTATAATTTCGTATATGACATGAGTAGCACTTTGCCCAAAGTCTGTGTTCAATTATGTCCAAGCCACTACTGCAAAATGATGTGCCGTAACATAGATGAAGTTGTTGGCTTTAACAACATTGGACTCAGAACGTTTTTAAGAAACGCTTTGGGTTGTGCTTACTCTATTAATAAAGCTGGAGATTAAGAAGAATGGTTAAAATATATTGCAATCATTCTTCTTTCTCCAACTATTAATAAAAATGTGGATGATGCCATTAATTATTTCACTAATTACTCTGGCCAGCCATCCACATTTGAGCTAATGGACAGTATACAATCGGCAGAGAACAGCAATGTTATTAAAGATCAAACATTGAAGTCTTGCTGAAAAAGTCCATTTAGACAGAAATTTCAAAAAATACTATCAGAAGTGGAGCAACTTGTTTTACAAGATAGTGGAAATTTCTGCCAAACAAATAATTATTTATGTCCAGAAATGCTGGACTTAATAGTTAATAAGTATATTGTATTCGCGCCATTTTGGACCAATATAATTGGAACTTTTATTGATAAATCCAATAAAAGGCCCAGTAATGGTCCAATTGAATCGTTTTTCCGAACACTTAAAAATAGTGTTATAAAAACGAATAACAAAAATGGCTTAAAACCAGGACGATTTATTCGCAAGTTGAATGAATTTTTAAAGTCCATTGGTAGACAATTTGAACTTGCAAAACCATTGCAACCATTAAGTGAAATGGTTGTCAGACCTCGTAGAAACAATTATAAATTGAAATCTACAAAGGTCTTTGATGAAATGTCTTCCAAGCGAAAGCTTTCCAGGCAACAGCAGAGAATATGCAAACGAAATAAATGAACAGACACAAATAATAGCAATTTTCAAATTTTTTATTTTTTATTTTTTACATTTCGTTTATGGCCTCAGCCGCAACCGGTGCCTGCTTTTCAAGCTCTTTAATTTTTCGATCCATTTTTTTTATTTGGACCTCCATCTGGCACATTTTGTTGGTGATGCTGCTCACCATTTGCGCCATCTTTGATTGCTTTGTTTTAAGGCTTTCGGTTTTCCGCCTAAGCTCATTTATAATTTGCAAGTTTGAGTCCGTCTTTTGCGCCGCCGTCAACGCCCTCTCCCGACGATCAATCGCTTTGCGCTGCGCCTTCAGGGCAGCCAACTCACTAGCGCGACTACTGAAAAAGACAAAAATTCCTCATGAATGATGCTACTTTTTGGCGCTAGCTCATTAGTGACTCAGCTGGTTCTCTTGAACCCGTTCGATTGAATTAACTCGTTGATGGTTGTTGACTTATCGAACCATCGATAAACTTGTGGTGGTCAGGCACCACAAAGTAAATCAAAAAATTTTTGAAAACATGCTTTTATACGCTTTCTCAAATACATTTGTAATCGATTTTTTACCATCATCCATGCAGTACCAAAATATCAAACATGTTTTTGTAAAAAAAAAAATTAAAATAAAAACTTTAAAAACATGTATTGTCATCTGAAACACATCTTTGGTGAAAACTTGAGAACTCTAGCTAGTCGGGAACTTTTGTGAAAACTTGATTACAAGTTTAAAAGACAAACAAACAAGTCAACTTAAATAAAAGAATGTTAAAATTTTTGTCAACCGGGCTTGCAGAACAATTTCAAATAGATGATTGTGTTGTTTTTGAGCCAACACGTTAATATTTATCAAGCCAAGCCAAGCAAAATCAAAATATTTTCAAATTTGTAAACAATTTGAGCTGCGTTACAAATATAATTGTTGAAAAATAAATGTGTAGGCAAAAGTCACATTCCATACAATAAAATGCATAGCAGATGTCAAGGAGTAATAGAGATAGGATATTACGGGACTGAGTAAGAGCCGTTATGTTTTGTCATTCTTCTTTATGTTTGTGCATATACATGGTTCGCCACTAAGTTGCAATTGCGATTTAACAGCGAGTGCGTACGGTTGGCACGCATAAGGGTGGCCGCACACCAGAGCCAAAAAATCGTTGGTCGACATTTTTTGATGTCGAGTCGAACATGAATGCATTGCTTCTTATGGCTGCGCGCACACCAAGACCGACAAACAAAAAAACGTAAAATTTGTCGGGAGCGATCTTTGTCGAAAGCCGGTTTTATATAGAGTTTCATACGGGCCACGCACACCAAACGCAACCAACATTTTATACAATATAATTATAAATTTTCGTGACCTACATTACACGCTGGCTTATGGAGCCGCGCACACTGAATCAAACAAACAAAACAAAGACCGACATTGAAAAACATGGGCCAAAAAATGTTTTTATTTTGTCGAATGCTGTTGGCTGGAATTATGTCGGTCTCCGACAAAAATATATTTCTTATCCAAGAACTCTGCAATTGCATAAAAATGTCATATTTTCCGGACTCATATTAATGCTACCAAAATTATGTTTGGCTGTATCGCACACCGAAGCCAACAACATGTCTAAAACAAAATGTTTGTCGAACGGTGTTGGTTTTGGTGTGCGACACCAAAATAAATGGGTTTTTTCGGACCAACAAAGACCGACAAAAAAGTTTTGTTGGCACTGGTGTGCGGTCAGCCTAAATGTTCGCTAATGACGTTGTCACGTAAGACTATGGTCCGTAAAAAAACTTTACAGACACCCATCTTTTTGTATACCTAGTGATAAGAATTTATTTCAATTTCAATAGCTTTAGCCAACAAATTCAGCATTGTTTGGACCAATTTCTTGCTTAGAGGTTTACGCCGATAGCGGCGTGGGCAATAAGAAAAACAAAATTGTTCTTAATAATTTAAAGATTAGCATTTAAAATTTCTTTTTAGTTTGAATGAGTTCAGTCGTTTTCCACAGACTCGATTACAATAAATCGTTTTATTATTAAACAGAAAATTAAAACAAAATAAAATAACGATTTTAAACAAATTAACAGTCATTTTTTTAGACTTAATAAAATTAAAAAATTTATTTAAACGCTTTTTATTGTTTAATAAAATCTTACGATCGATTATTTAGAAAAAAATTTTAAAATATAAATTTTTTTAAGCTTGGGGTAGAAGTAAGTGACGCCGTCGGAGCGCCGATGGCGCGTCGTTATTTTTGTGATTTGGCGGCGGCGCGTCAGAAATGACAAAAATAGGCAGCGGCGTGGCGTGGCGGCGTAAATGTCTATTCTTGATATCATTAACCGTTACGAAAATAGTTGGATTTTCCATGAATTTGCTTGTTTATATTGTGATATTTGAACGCAAGGTGCGCAAAACCAGACCCACAGCACGCTTTTAATTTATACATCGGACATGACTTTACCACTGCCACAATAAAAATCTTTTAATAATTCTATAAAAAAGCCGTGCAGGGCTAGTGCATGGTAAAGTTTGGTATGCAATTTCTACAAAAATTCATTTGTGGGCGACATGTAAGGTGTCCAATAAAGGTTACGTCTCTGGCGGCATGGCAGCCGCTGGAATGCCAAGGGAAATGCTTATGTAAATGTGCAACGTATGTTGCATTCCGCATATCAAATGTATTCTTACATATTAAACTTCAACCTTAGTCGAGGTGCAAGTGACAAAAATATAAAGAGAATTTTGGGTTATGCTCTCAAAAAATTTAATGCACAAGCAAGCATTACTCTTACTCCAGTGATTATGATCACATGCAAACAATGTCATAGTCAGCATGTCGTTGTAATTTAAACCAGAGCTGCAAACCCCTGAAAAAACGGCAAGGGTTCGGTTTGGGTTCCGAACCCTAGGTTGAAAATTCGCAGAGGTTCCAAAAACGGGGTTCTGAATATTTCAGAATTTCGGGCTTGGTTCCAAACCCGGGATCGTCGAGTAATATAAATGAAAAGACATTTGTTGACTTTTAATGAAATCATTTTCATTAAATTATTGTAAGCTTATTTAGCACTAAAGTATTAAGAGTTGCTACCGTATGACATTTTTCTTATATAAATTTGAGCCATACAAATCTATATATATAAAAGAGTTTGTCCTGTTAAGAATGGACGAGCCACAGCCTAAACGAAAAGAGCTAGAAGGCTGAAATTTTCACACAATTTTCCACGCAGGTAGTAAGTGAGTCCTAAGAAAGGAATTTTATTTTGGACAACTCCTTCAAATTCCTCCCATACATTTTGGAGCACTTTTACCCAATCCAAAAACAAAACACATTACCCATTCCACTACTGCCGCCTGATTGTCGCACAAGCTGAGGGTTTGATCGCGAGCGAGAATACAATAACAAAACAAATGCGCAGTGACGCCTTCGCGTCGCACAAGCAAAGTCATAAAAAAAGGTTCGTACAATCGCAAAAAAGAAACGGATTTTCGCTTCTTAATGAATAAGTGCATACACAATTAAGTAAACAATGCGCTTGAAAATAATTTTCAATATTTTATGTACATGTATTTTTTTCGCACAGTGCACATTGTTTTTTCTTTTCAAATTTGTGTACCTTTGATAATTGATTTACGACCCAAGTAACGTTTGTTGTTGTTGTAAGTGTTGTTGTTGGGCCCGCACTGCTACTTTTGTTGGTGTCATTGATTGAAAAAAAAAACAACAACAAAAAAATACTTGATGCATCTAGAAAAATTTTGAACACCAAAATACATATGTATGTTGTGGGGGTGGATTTGCCTACTTGCTGCTAATATAACTTAGACTAAACGTAACACACTTACATTAATAATATACAATTTCGAACAAGTAAAATAGGTTCGTAAGTTTGTATACAAAGAAACGGATTTTCGCCTTAATGATAAGTGCAATTAAGTAAACATGCGCTTAAATAATTTTCTAATTTTTGTACATTTTTTTTGGTGACATTGTTTTTTTTCAAATTTGTGGCTTTGACAATTATTTACACAGTAGCGTTTGTTTTGTTAGTGTTGTTGTTGGGCCCGCACTGCTACTTTTGTTGGTGTCATTGATTTAAAAAAACAACAACAACAAAACAAAACTTGGTGCGTCTAGAAAAATTTTGCACACCAAAATACATATGTATGTTGTGGGGGTGGATTTGCCTACTTGCTGCTAATATAACTTAGACTAAACGTAACACACTTACATTAATAATATACAATTTCGAACAAGCAAAGGCCGTTCACATTAGTTTTTATACAAATCTATGTACGCTGTTCGTCCCAAACTCAAAGAGCCGCTTAAAACTTAACAGAGCGCGCGCGTCGCTCTTATGATAATTAGATAATTTGATATGTCGCTCCGATCATGCGCTTTGCATGTCAATCATAAAGTTCAATAGCCCTACCTCCACCGCACACACTAAATCAAAGCTAAAGGCTAAAGTACGTGTGAGCTTTGGCTATGCAATTCACTTAACTGCAGCCTCTTAGATATGTTTTGCTTTGGTTCAGTGCGTGCGAAAAAGGCAGCGATACTACGCTCTTTGTTTGACTTGCAGAGCGCGCGCATACATAAGAGAGTGAGCCGAAATCATGATACAAAAAATACCGATAACGCATTGCGCAATTTTTAACCATTTCAGGGTATAAATATAACTGTGAATGCAAAAGATTTTGGTGTGCTTTGTCTGCTGTGGCCCTGCCACAGTTTTATATGCAGCCGCTGCAGCCACAGCAGCAAAAGTTTCAGGTATCTTTCTTCCAAATTTGGTGACACTAGCTCAAAGTTTGTTAACGGTGGGTGAAGGGGGGCTGGGTATGGCATTCAAATTATTCGTGAATTGAAGAGCCACAGCCTAAACGAAATGAGCTAGAAGGATGAAATTTTCACACAATATTCCATGCAGGTAGTAAGTGAGTACCTATCATACATTTTGGAGCACTTTGACCCATTCCAAACACAAAACACATTACCCATTCCACTACTGGCGCCTGATTGTCGCACAAGCTGAGGGTTTGATCGCGAGCGAGAATACAAAAACATAACAAATGCGCAGTGACGCCTTCACGTCGCAAAAGCAAAGTCATAAAAAAAGGATTGCAAAGGGGTACAGATGCTGCAGGGGTGTAAGTTGCCGCAAATATTTTCTGATGCAGATGGGGATGCCACCAGCTATCTTCCTACCTAATTTGGTGACTCTAGCTCAAAGTTTGTAAAAGGTTGGGGAAGGGGGGCTGGGGGCAGTATGGGTGGTGCTGGCTCCAAAATATATTTGAGGGTCGCTACGAGTTATCTTCCTACCAAATTTTGAGACTCTAGCTCAAACACTATGAAAGATACACGCATTCCCGTTTTTAACGAAAAGTTGGGGCGGCTGTGGTGGTCAAGGGCGGTATGGTGGGCGTGGCATCCAAATTTTTGATGCAGATCTTTGTGGAATGTTAATTGCTAACTTCCTACCAATTTTGGTGACTCTAGCTCAAAGTTGTAAAAAGGGTGGGAAGGGGGGCTGGGGGAGTTATGGGTGGGCGTGGCATCCAAATTTTTGAAGCAGATCTTAGTTTGGTGTCAATTGCCATCTTCCTACCAATTTTGGTGACTCTAGCTCAAATTTATAAAAAGTTTGGTACTAGCTCCCCTGTGAGCAGTAAGGGGGCTCCAAAACAGATCATGCAGATTTTTGGAGATCGTTACCAGCTATCTTCCTACCAAATTTGAAGACTCTAGCTCAAACACTATGAAAGATACACGCATTCCCGTTTTTAACGAAAAGTTGGGGCGGCTGTGGTGGACAAGGCGGTATGTGTGGTCATGGCATCCAAAGTTTTGATGCAGATGCAAACTGAAGAAGTTATAAGCGTTTCTGATTTAAAATTGCAGGTGGGCTGGGGGCGGAATGGTATCGAATTTATCAATTTGCCAGCGACCCAGCTATCGTAAAGCCCCAATCTTGACACTTTAATTTACTATGCCACAGATAAAGAGAATTGGAAAGTTTCAAGTCTTTAGCTTGAATTGTGTGGAAAAACGTTGCGTTCATACAGACAGACAGACAGACAACATGACGAACTTACTCCCAATGTACTCTTTACCTTCGGTATCGAATATAATGACGCGCCTCAATGCTGGCGTGGAAAAGAGAATGTTAAATACTTTGCTTTAATATTTTGTGAAATATTTTCCAATTTATTTATTTTATATCTTCTGTTGCTAAAATTTATATAAACTATCCGCGCAGCGAAGTAAGCGGGGCACTTACTAGTTATACATACATAAAACAAGTAAATTTTTTAGATTTTTTGCAACCCTATAAAGAACACACAACGAAGTGCACAGTGGGCGGTTGCATCCAAAAATACAAAATAAAATTTTTAGTATTTTGTAATTGAATCAGGATTTTAAATGTTTTATTTAGTTATTGGTTGCTATAGTGGAAATAAATAAAACACATTTTTTAAATGACTTTGCTTTTTAATTTTCAACCAATAGAACAACGCGAACGGTGACACCGCGGTGTCGTCGCAGGTGCCGCCGCAGTAGATGGCCAATTTTGTGGGGTCTTAATACCGAATTGCGGACTGACTGCGAGCAAACCACAACAACATAGAAGTATAAGATCAAAACGCATTGGAAAAGTGCATATGTGCATTCATATGTAATACATTATGTATGTATGTGATACTTTCTATGTATGCACTCATAGCTAACTCAGTTCTTTGCAGCGTGCCGGGTTTATTTTTTGTAGCGTCAGACTGACGCACAAGCTGAAACGGATCGTCACGTTTTCTTACAAATGTATGTTCATTGTACATTCATAACCTTTTTCCACGAAATTGTGGAATGCAAAATGCATGTACTTTGTATTTGCGTGGTTGCATGTGGTGGACAAAAATGGAACCGGTTCGGATCACGGTTCCAATTTTGCTTGGGTTCGGTTCAGGGTCCGGTTCCACTGTGGAACTTCCACATAGAAACCCGCAGAGAAACAGTTCCACAGGGTTCGGTTCCGAACCGGCTTGCAGCTCTGATTTAAACCTTTTTTCTTAAAAAAAAGAAAAGAATTCTTGTTTAACTCATTAAATTTAGAAGCGACAACGTAAACCAAACCTGGAATTGGGTAGCAATCTCCATCTCACGCCCATTATAATGGTTGGAGATTTTAACACGAATTTTACAGACCCACAGTCCCAAGCCCTGACAAAATTTTTATTGGATGATTTGCTACTTATGAGAAATAATGAGATTCCAGTACAATAGAAGCAGTTTTTCATAGATATTTAAACAGAATAGAAAAAAAAAAATTATATTTCTTATTTCAGTTACCATAAACCTATTCTAACCGTTTGAAACTAAAACAATAAATATAACCAGTTATAAAACAGACAAAAATGATTATTCCTTATCTCAAATGTTGGAAGTTTAGATATTTTCAATTGTAAAGAAGTAACAGACGAGCATACAAAAGGGTTGGTTGTCTGTTTCATGGGATATCATGTCACAGCGAGGCCAGCTACAAAAATTATGTACTTTTTGCGCGACACACGAGGCCCGGAAAATGAGCTACGCTTTGCCTTCGGGTGCCCACTCTCAGTACCTCGGCTTTCAGGTTCCAACTAGGTCATAGAAATATGCCATTTACCGACTCATGTTATACAACCTGGTTGCTATTACATACATAAGTGTATAAAAGCATGCTATAGGCCAATATACATATGCTTTAATTATCCAGAGCCTTGGCTACAATCATTATTAAGGAAAAATGTCCTGCTGCAGACGCTGTTTTTTTGTGTTTGTTTATTTTAAATTTGATTGATGAGATTTCTAAAACAATTTAACCTCATCGACTTTTTACACCTGCTTAATGCTGGCCGGTTATTGTAAATGCAAAGGCAGTCCGAGATAAGTATATTGCATAAAACATGACAATGCATATAAATAGCAGGCAATGTCTGGCCAGATTGTAGTCTATTTGGCCCTCTGTTCCTTCCTTTTGAGTATCGAGCTGCGTAATTTATGGCATTTGTTGTTAATTTGTCTTGCTAATCGAACGGCTGCTTTATGGCTGCGAACAAAAGCTAAATCAAACGGTAGCGCACACAGTGCGTATGCTTGATGTACGGCATACCATGACAATAAAGCCAAACCGACCTCTTTACTGTTTGTGCGTAGGCTTTTCGAACATTTAAGCCACCATTGAGTAATGGCCTGGAAAGCATGGAGCGCTCGCCCAAGGTCTACGGGAAGGAAAGGAAAAGATTGAGGGGCACAAACCGAACCCATGAGAACTACATTAAAATATTGCTTTACAGTTTTATTTAAAGTGGTATGTAACAGGCAGCAAAAAGCACCCCGACCATATACTTATATTCTGATCAGAAAAAATAGCCGAGTTGATTTGGATATGTCCGTCTGTCTGACCGTCCCTGCGTCTGTATGAGCGCTATAAGACCTAGCTCAAGCTTTCTCGACAACCGCCTCTGAATTGATTTTAATCAACAAAGCAGGGCCTTTTGCTAATATAATAAGCTTTATTGTATGTCTTAATTTCTTACTTAATTTTTAAATCAACATAGCTGAATGCATGAAATATATTCTATCTGCATTATAAATAATAGAAAGAAAAACGTTTGCTTCGAACGAAACCAGATCTTTGGGGGATGTGACTAGCTATATGGCCACAAAACTGCGGAAGAATCTAGCTTAAAAACTGTCAGATACAGGCGATTCAGATTTTACAAGCAGAGTTACGAATGGGTTCGACAGGGGATGGCGTGGCACCAAAACTTTTGATTATTGCTGTTTGATAGCTCTATATATAAATACTTAAATGATAATAGTTTACACATAGTTTCCAACCGCAATGCCCCGACAAAAGGCTAATCTCTCGCAGTGCCTGCTAGAGTGCCATAAACGCATCTTCAGTTTACGACATCTCGTGTTTTCCCAGGAAAAAAAGACTGCCAAGAGGTGTTTTTATACTCGATATCGAAGGTAAAGAGTATATTGGGTTTGCGCAATATCCGTCATGGTGTCTGTCCGTCCGTATGTTCCCAACTTTTTTCCACACCCTTCAAGCTAGAGACTTGAAACTTTGCAAATGTCTTTATCTATGGCCGGGACAGTTCAAGTTGTAAGATAAGCTCTACGATCACTGGGGAGCTGGAAAATCGATAAATTCGTTAACTCAAAATCGATAAAACCACGCACTTCCTTAAAACTAGAACTTCAAAATTTGATAGGTAGATAGCTAGACTGCATCAATTTGGACGCCACGCTCTCCCATACCGCCCATGTCCACCCCAGCCGCCCCAACTTTTCGTTAAAAACGGGAATGCGTGTATCTTTCATAGTGTTTGAGCTAGAGTCTCCAAATTTTACCACCCATACCGCCCCCATCCCCCCTTTCCCAACCTTACAAAAACTTTGAGGTAGTGTTACCAAATTTGGACGGAAGATAGCTGTTGGCATCCCCATCTGTATCAGAAAATTTTTGAGGCAGCTTACACCCCAGGCCTCTTATTACCGGTATTAATACTGGTATCGAGTATATCGCAGTCGGTGGCGTCGGTTTCCACTTGTTTAAGCTGGTCTTTAGTGCACCTAGCACCTGCAAGGTGTTCGTAATGGTATGTGAAACTTGTTGAAGGCTTCAATTATGATTTGCTTGCACACGGCACACAGTCTCTCTCACACATTGCATACTTATATACAATGAAACCAGCCACGTACGCGACTTGCTCCTTGCCATGGCTGTTTGGCAAGGTTGTTGTTGTTGCTGTGCCTTGCCTTGCATTGGCTTTCATGTTGTTGGTGCTGTTGTTGTTTTTGCTGAATATGTAGGATAATTGGCGTTAATAGCAAAACAGCAAATTGCCATTAACTATTGGAAAACGGCGCTGCTTTCATTCGCCTGGTACATTTCGTCGGGTTCTATTGCAGACGGTTAGCTGCCACTGTTGCTGCTACTGTGTAGTAGGGTTGTGAAAATATGTAAAAAAATATCGTATCGATGATTATCATTTTTTAAAAATATCATCAGGGTTTTTTCGATATTTATCACTAAAATATATCGATATATCTGATATTTTTGATACTTTTTTATATTTTAGCATAAAAATCTTAAACCCCCCCCAAAAAAACATTAACTTTAAATGCATTATAATTTTTTTGAGCTTTTTATTCTTTTAAAAATAAAACAATAATGTATGTATGTGATCCAATACCAAAGCACCGATTACTTCGACTTCTTCTACAAGCTAGACAACAACAGAACGTATGTTGAAGATTATGCATAATGTATGCCATACATATGTACATATATATTATATGTTTTTGTTGTACATGTACATATGTTTCGATAATTGGTCATTAAATAAGTATTTCTTCGATTCTTTTTATTTGTGTGTGTGGATATAATAACAAACCATTGATTTTAGCAAATTTATTTTCATATCAAGACTTTATTAAATTTTACTAAAGCGTTGAAAAGATTAAATACAAAACCAAAATATATTATTAAATTTCTTATTGAGAATCGAAAATTACTATTTGTTAATTCATTGAGTACAAATATTCCTTTATAATATATAAAAATAAATGGCAAAAATTAAATTTACAAACATTTTGTAATTTAGGCATCATACATACATACACGTACATATGTATGATTGTGATTTCAATGATGGAGACAATAATTTTAATAAACGAACTTTAACTTCACGATAGTAGCTCAAAACATCTTTTTTGATTAACTTAGTTCCTATGTAAGTATTGTATTTTGTTGTGGATTTCATTATATTATTTATCTTTAGATTTGATTGAACAAATTGACTTAAATATTTGAATGATGATGTTAACACAATTCTGCTGACTCTCCTCCAACGGATGCTTAAACATGGCAGCAAACACTTTGCTGCGTGCTGTGTGCAATGAAATTCTTGTTACGATCGAGTTCAACAATATTTTTTAATACTTTTTACCTGATAAAATGGTCTTATGAGCTGGTATCTTCTTACATGATTTTACCTCCAAAATTCTTTTTTTAAGGATTTCAAAAAAACTCTTTGTTTTATATGATTATCCGTCATGCGGCTTCGCGTGTCGCAGACAACGCATTTTATGGCGGAGGCCAGCCGCTCTGAAGGAACCGAGCTACCTGGTGTTATTAGGTAACTCATGGCCAATTTTGATAGCTTCGGCAAAGTTTTTTCCTGGGATTTCCAAAAATCTAAGGGATCTGTCTCCCAGCCAGCGAGTGGTAAATTTAAAAATAGTTTTATTTCTATATTTTCCACGGTATCTGTAATTGGCCGAACGGCAATTGATCTGTTGTGGGCCTCTAGGAAGCTTTCGTTCGTTTCAACTTCCCTCCCCTCATCGAGTTGGCTTCCGTTTGGACCATTGACCATTGAGTTCTACAGAAAAAAAGAGAAAATATATTATAAATAATTGTTTATCACAGCCCAAAGGGCCTAAGTCGAGCTAAGTAGATTTAGTTTAATTTAATTTAACAAAGATAGTTATTATTATAGTCAAGTATATTATGTTTAGATTAATTAATATTATATTAAAACTGGTACTTTAAAGTTAATTCAAAGTGGTGTTAATAATGTTTTTAACATAATTTTACTTACTCGTTTTTCAGTGCTGTCTGCCGATACCTCGGCGATAATGTCTTGAATAGCTTCTTGAGCATTGAGCGGCGCTAAATATAATTTTTAAATCGCGGGTCTAACACTGTCGACTTCACGAGTGTTTTGTTGTTTTTAAAAGATTGAAAACTGTCTTCAGAAACTTTCAGTAGAGTTTCTTTAGTAAGTTTTCCTTCAGCCGATTTTACAGTCAATGAACGTATTTTATTTATCAGTAATGATATTAATGGAATTACCATGCTAACTGTGACGTAGTTTTCACCGCTTATTTTTTCTGTTGCGTCTTTATATGGACTTAGCAAATCACAAAAGTCTTTGCATATATCAATTTCGTGAGCTGTTAGCATGTCTGGCAATCCCTTCATAGAAGTTGATCGTTTTATTAAAACCAATGCGACTTTATTTGAAAGTTTGAGAAAAGAAACAAGCATGTCGAGACACGAATTCCACCTCGTGACTACACTTTGGACAAGAGTTTTTATTCGACCTTTTGCTATCCCTTCGTCAGACTGTAACTTTCGCAACATATCCATGGCTGCAGGACTGTGTTTGAAATGAGTAACAATTTGCTTCACCTTATCCAAAACTTTTGAGAAAGATGCAACATTTTTTACCACATCATCGACAACCAGGTGAATTGTGTGAGCAAAACAAGAGACGTGTTTGCCTTTTCCTACAAATAGACGTGACGCTGCTTTCATGTTGCTAGCATTGTCCGTTGTAAGTGTTCTCCACTTATACCGATCTATTTGAAATTCACGGCAAGCAGTCTCCATTAAACTACATACTCTATGACCATTTTTAAACATCTTTGCCATCGCAACTACTACACAACTACCGAAAGTGTATTCATTAGCGTGCTAGTGCCGTAGACACAAAGTCTGGGTTTTTGGTGGCCCTAGCCGATCAGCAGCGAAATGTCTTGAGCGTATGTACACCACACATACATACATATAGATATGTGTGTGTATGTGCAACACTTGCCCAAACATTATTTTATTTTATTTTTCCTTACTCAGAAGTTTCGGCAAATGTCTAATACAAATGCACTACCGAATACACTTCCGGTAGTTGTGTAGTAGTTGCGATGGCAAAGAAGTTGAAAAATGGTCATAGAGCTAAAAACATGAAAGAGTATGTAGGACCAGCAATGCAAAACTGATATTTGCCTCGAATTTACTAGACGCTTGTTTTTTATGCTGTGTGCCTGATCCTGCAAGTGGTCGATCAGCACCAAAATGAAATTTGGCTGCCTTGGAAGTATTGATTTTTAGATTTTTGTAGGAAGAAACAAATATGCACCGAATTTTAATCTAAATATTGGCTGTTTAGAATTTGTCGAAAATCATGATAGTTGAAAAATGTCAATGAACCAAAGCAAATGCTACGCATACAGGGACACACACACATGCTTATGGTTCCCAGCCGAAACAAAAAGAACCAAAATCACTACCCTGCAGTTCGACTGGTATGAATTCGTTCCTTGTCTTTGATGAATCATCGATTCTTTGGAATGATTCCAGAATCGATCCAAAAGAATGCAGAAGAGAATGGATCGTTTGTACGCGGCAAGATATACATATGTATGTATATTGATCGATTCTGGAATCATTCCAAAGAATCGATGATTCATCAAAGACAAGGAACGAATTCATACCAGTCGAACTGCAGGGAAACAAACAAGCTACTGCGCGCTAGAAAATCGCTGGCATACGAGCGCATACACACAACATGGCTGGCCGGCAGTGCTACGAGAGCTCATGTCGTATCGCAGTCAAAAAGAAGAATGACTTGCACTTTTCTCGCGCCTTGCGAGTCCAGCAAAAATTGCCACAAAATGCGCTCTCTGAGAGAGGTGTACCCCATGGTGAAACAATTATTGTTTCACCATGGTGTACCCTTGATCAAAAATATTTTAGGTTGCAACTGGCAGTAAGAATTTCGCCTCATGGCGAATCTATTTGTATATATTCTTGTTGATTTCCGCACTATTTTGTTGCGGATGCCGCATTTTCATTAACGACAAGTTTGATGAAGCCGATTGCTCCAAGACTTGCAGGAGAAAAGCTGTAATTGAAGGCAGAAAGTTCAAATATCGGCTCTCTCGAGCGCGACGAACAATTGAAAATGCATTTGGAATACTCGCGCCACGATGACGCATTTTGAACACGATATTGGAATTTGTGCCAGAAAACTGCGAGTCAATTGTCCTAGTTTGCATAGTTTTGCATAACTTTATTATGCTGAACGATGTTGAACGATTGCCCAGAAACGTATGTTGACAGAGATGCGTCAGACAATTTTGGGTGATAGGAGGAACGGTGTTCGCCCTAATGTTACTCTTAGATATATCAAAGAAGTTCAAATAGAGAGCAGCAAATTTGTGACGAATTATGCAGATATTTCAGGGCGGAGGGGGCAGTTCCATTCCAACCTAGTTCATAAATTAAATATAAAATAAATCCATATAAATAAATAAATGCAGATTAGACTTATTTAGTTAATTCTTGCATTAAAAATTTTATTGCAGATATCTTTATTAGGGTCATTAGTGTTTGAATTTTTTTACAGGATTAATTTTATTTCAAATTTTGTACGCAGTTGTGGTGAAACCAATTGCTACTTTATCCTCTAGCTTATTTAATACATTCTGCACATAACTGTTCAACGTTTGGTTAACCTCGCCCAGCATTTCCCTCAAGACAACTTTTTTTTTGTTTTTTGGCACGCGATTCCGCTTGACTTGTTGTTGGCTCGGGTGATGCCATCGGTGTCGATGTCGTTTGTAGATGTGTAGATGATGCTCTGGATGACAGCATGGACACATCATTTGTCGGAGTCACCACTTCCGTTGTTGCCTTTATAAATGAATCGATTCTGTGATCATATACCAAAGTAAACGATTCATAATTGGTGTACGGCGCTGGAGAGAAAGGTAGCAATGATTGCGACATCGGCCCAGGCGCAACAGATATCAAGGATTCATTCAACAAAAAACAAGTGCGTTGCCTTCAAAATATAACAATACATATTCGAATTTTAAATAAAACACAAAAATTGTTTAACCTACTTGCGCTTCAGCAAATGGCCTCTTAAAAAATCATGTGTTAGATCACACGGGCGCATAGGTTAAAAGTAGAATACGTCTGTCCTTGTGCAACAAAAATTAGGTAAACAAAGTATTATATGATAGTATTATATGATTATAGTATTTATATGATTTGAAATTTAAATATATTAAACATATAAAAAATCTGAAATGCATATTTATGTCTTACATAGCATAAAGAGTTAATATAGGAACAATTTGTTATTATTGTTTCATCTAAAAACTGCACAGCGCATTTTCAATCAATTAATTCACTTTCAACAGTCGTAACTTATTCAAATCCACTACAATGTATGTATGCAATATGCAAATCAAACCCAACTGGTCACATGTGACGTCACGCAAAACAGCTGTTTATGCGCAATGCGTTATCGGTCTTTTCTGTATCATGATTTTATATGACAGCCGCTGCTGCCCTCGAAAGTGCCAGCGATAGTATAAGACAATCGATTGTCAATTAGTATAAACCATCGGTTGTCCGATAGTTCCACACAGCGTAAGTGAAACAAATCCATATGCATATGCTATCAGCTATCGCACTCGCTCACACTTATTGCTCGCATCACTAAACTAATATACACATAAAACACACATTTGACAAAAATTTAACTATGACCGAATATCTTAATGAAATTTGAACATTTAGAAGATACCAATCATGACCGCATATATATCAAACGAAAAGAAATCAAGTCATTTTATAATGAAAAAAAAATTAAAAAATATTCATTGATGAGTTTTTAAGCAATTTGCAATTTAAAAAAAAGCATTGATTTTTGCGCTGGTTTTTTGCCTTAAAAAGCTATATATTCGGCAAAAGTATATAAAATTTGAATGTAGGAATGTTTGTTTAACTCATCTTAACTTATTTTTTCAAAAAGCCGAGTAATTGATGAATTATTGAGGTTGCTAAGCGATTTAAAGCCTTCGAAATGAAGCAAATATATACATATTTTCGGTTTCATTTTTTTAACAGAAAATGTAATCAATACATATAAAAGTATTATTTTATTATAAGTTTGAAGCCTTGCCTTTAAATTGAAATTAATTTGAGGAAAATTGTTCCATTGGTTCATGAGCAATAAGCGATTTTGTGAAACTCTCATATGACAACAACAACTTTTTTAGATTGAGACGTCATTTACGAAAGGTAAGACGTATTCTACGTCAAAATACATGAAGTCAAAGTGAATCTAATCGAATACACTTTTTGATCTACTTCCTGATGGACATTCCATATGAACGTAACGTTTTTCGACACCCTTAAGGCTAGAGACTTGCTACGTCCACATATTTCGCTCACTCCTCCAGCTAGTAATATTAAATTAGGTAGAAAAATAGTAAGCGGTAAGTTTCCCCTGAGATCTGTATCAAAATGGATACCACGCCCAAACCCTTTCGAAAAAGGACAAGTAATAATATTCCACAACTATCAAGACTAGTGATTTAGTGACGGCCCTCAGAGATTTTCATTAAAAAAATTCACCCACCCTATTATCCACTCATTACCACCTGTTTTAATATTGGTATCAGAGTATTAAGCTGTCAGTTGCGTCCGACCGCAGCGTTTACAATTTTTTTTTTTTTTATATTTCGGTATAACAGACAATTAATCGCGTACACAACACATTTCAACATTAGCAGCTATGTGCTTTATTAAACTTCTATCTGCAGTATCTTTCGAGAGTATAGATATAGTATATAGAGACTGCATAGGGCTTTAGCAAAGCGGGCGCCGGAGGCTAATTTAGCCCTGAAGCGTAGAGATAACTCATATACGAGCACAGATATGCAGAAGCTAGAGCTTCTGTTTGAGACGCACTTCCCTGGGAGTATCCCCCGGCAACAGTGCGTATCGCTTGAAGCAGAGGGTCAGCACAGACCAACGGCCATCGACTGGGCATGTGCCAAGTCGGTGGTCACAGAGGAGAGAATAAAATGGGCAATTGGAACCTTCCAGCCTTACAAATCTCCCGGTCTGGACTGCATATCACCGATATTTCTTCAGCAGGGACAGGGAATACTCCTACCCATTTTAAGGAAAATTCTGGTCAGTAGCCTAGCACTTGGTCACATACCAAGCGCCTGGAGTAGAGCTAGGGTGGTCTTCATCCCCAAAGCAGGGAAGACAGATACCACCAACCCAAAGTCCTTCAGACCCATCAGCTTAACATCGTTTTTGCTGAAAACGTTGGAAAAGTTGGTGGACTACAATATTAGGAGTACTCTGCTTACACAGAGTCCACTGCAAGCAACGCAGCATGCATACAGAACAGGCAGGTCAACAGACACTGCCCTGTATGAGCTGCACCGCACTCTGCGGGCGGCAGTAGTAAACAAAGAAGTAGCTGTCTGTGCATTTCTAGACATTGAAGGGGCTTTCGACAACACATCACATGATGCTGTCAAGGCTACCTTGAATAGAAGAGGGCTAGACAATACGAACTAGTAGATGGATCTCATCTTTACTAGGGTCCAGACAGGCTACGGCATCTATACAAGATAGTACCGTAACAGTAACAACCACAAGGAGCTGTCCACAAGGGGGGGTCTTATCACCTCTTTTATGGAGTATACTAGTAGACGATCTATTAAGTAGACTTGCGAACAGGGGCATCCAATGTCAGGGCTATGCAGATGACATTGTGATAATAGCTCGTGGCAAGTATGAAGAAACTCTTTGTGATACTGTTCAACTGGGACTCAGGATCACGCATGATTGGTGTAGGGAGGTTGGCCTCAACCTAAACCCTGCAAAAACAGTCATCGTTCCATTCACCAGAAGATACAAGCTACAAAGGATGAGGGAGATTAGGCTCGCAGGGAGTCCAATAGAAACAAGCAAGGAAGTTAAATACCTTGGGGTCACTTTTGACAGTAAATTAAACTTTGGCACCCACGTTCAAAATACGATTGCAAAGTGCTGCAGAGCGCTGTACACGTGTCGTAGCATAGCCGGGAAGTCGTGGGGAACATCGCCAAAGATAATAAGATGGCTATACCTTATGGTAGTAAGGCCCATGCTCACGTACGGAGTGATTGCATGGGGAGATAAGGCACAGCAAGTCACTGTGCAGAAGCAGCTTCAAAAGCTACAGAGAATGGCCTGTGTAGGAATCACGGGCGCGATGAGGACTTGCCCCACATCAGCGCTTGAGGTTCTATTGGAGATAACACCACTCCATCACACAATTAGGCTACAACAGAAGGCAACCCTTTTAAGAATGTCCGTTGAGGGAGTTGGGAGAGGACACGTTCTTAGTCGAGTAGAGGCAGATATGCTACCGGGTGAACTTCCCCTACTGGCACAGCCAAGGGACGAAATGAGAACCGAACATATGTTCGTGCAAAAGTTTCAAGTTCACCTATGTAACAAAAAGGAGTGGACATCTCTAGAAGAGGTCCACAACATGAAGCCACATACCATAAAATGGTACACCGATGGGTCCCTGACACAACAAGGCTCCGGTCTTGGAGTGGTAGGCCCTCGGCTAACCTACCATGAGCCCCTAGGTATGCACACCAGCATATTCCAAGCTGAGGTGTGTGCAATAGGGAGGTGTGTGGACTTTAATTTAAAGCGTAACTATCGGAATAGAGACATAGCCATCTTATCCGATAGCCAAGCGGCAATAAAAGCACTTAGCAAGACCGAAATCAGGTCAAAGGTAGTTCGTGAGGTACGAACCAAGCTAGACACTCTGGGATCACAAAATAGGCTTGCCCTTAGATGGGTCCCGGGACATGTCGACATAGCGGGGAACGAAGAGGCAGATAAGCAAGCAAGACTGGGGGCAGCGACACCCCTAATAGGACCTGAGCCGTACTGTGGGGTGGGAAGAAGCACAATACGGCAAGAGCTTACAAACGAAGAGAGATTTCTGCGAAGAATGAGCTGGGCAAGAACACCAGGACTCAGGCAAGCAAAGCTTCTCTTAGGCAGCTATAACCTTAAACGGTTTAAGCAAGTAATAGCAATGGGTAAAAATAGACTCAGGATACTCACCGGTCTTTTGACAGGACACTGTAGACTAGGAGGTCACCTAGCAAAGCTAGGCATAGTCAGTAGCGAGATTTGCAGATTCTGCCAAATGGAAGGAGAATCCTCCTTGCACATTATAGCAGAATGTGTAGCCTTAGCAAGGAAAAGAAGCAGTTTTCTAGGGAAACATATTGTGCAACCTAGCGACTTAGAAACCATCGACCCAACAAAGATACTTGCCTTCATGCAAGACTTGGGCCTGATGGAAGAGCTATAGGCCAAGAAGGGGGCACAATAGATCAGTTTGGTCGCAGTGCTTTTTCCCCCAACATAATAATAATAATCTTTCGAGAGTCCTGATAAATCTTAATAATATAGTGTGAAAGATTTTCAGATTTTAGAACGCCCAAAACTATTGAGAAAGTAAACCATGGCTCTGTATAATGCTTTCGTGGTTCATTCTTATAATAAATAGAAATACGTGCTGAAAACCACCAAATGAATAACGATTATTGTTAAGGTTTAAGAATTGTGATTTTCTACGGGCAGCACCTTATTAATTATGTATTAGAAGTCAATCACACATTAAATTCTTTTTACCAAATTGATTAAAATACATTATACATGTATGTACAAAAAGTATTTTTTTTTTTTTTGTTATTTGAGTTATCTAGCAGTAAAAGCAGTTAAAGACTTGTTTGAATATTTGCTTGTCACCAAGCAAACGATTTTACAAATGCGCATATAGAATATCTTTTAAGAATTATTTAAATTTCACGAAAATCTGCCTCAGTAACAGGCATATTGTGACCGTTAGCCTGACTGCGACTTATGCATAAATTCATAGGCATAATAATATACATACATACATGTCATATGTATAACTATGGTATAGTAGTTAAGCTATGTCTATGCATTTGCAAAGGCCACGCCAACCTATTAGGCATTACTGCAGGAGCAACCGCGCGTGTTTTATACCAGAACAAAATGAGTTTCTCGCATGCCTACCCAACGCCTGCTCTGATAGAGTCTAATGCAGCTGCATTAGCTAGCTCATGAGAAAAAAACTTCGAGGAACAGGAGTGAGAGAGGCCTGACAGGTTGGCATAAAAATTGAGCTGAATTTAGTTTGCATAAAAATGCAAATTGTCACATATCCTGCACATTTCTATTTAGTTTTGTTCATTTACCGCCATCAACTCACATTGCAAATTGTTTGCTGGCTTATCCAGACGCTGGCATCTCTACTAAACGTTACTTAGCCACGGTGTAAGCGATGGGTTTTACCATATATGTAAATACCGAAGCATTGTTGCCAAACCAGGTTTCCTTTTTTAGCTGATGATTGTTTGAATTCATACTGCGTAATGCTATTTTAATTGAAATGCAACCAAGCGATATTCCTTGTTGCGTGTGGGATTATAAAAACCGTTAGCTTATTGCTCTTTGGTTGTGCAGTCATTGTAGCTAGATGGCTTTTATGACATTACCAATTAATAAATACGCATCAGTCCCCAAGCTGCGTTTGTTTTTATTTTCCGCTCTAGACTAAGCACAAGTTTTTATTTTTTACTTGTAGCATAAAATAAAGCTTTAACTTGAAATACCAAACGCCCTTCACCTACACCCAGAAAAAAACATCCGAAAATCAAATATGAAAATAGTTAATTTTACTATGCGGGCTTTAACTATGAAACGTAGTAAATTTAACTATAAAAAATGTTGATTCAACTAAAAACATAGTTAAACAGCAAAACGAACATGGAACATAGGTAAATCAAAGTGCGCGCACTTTAAAACAACATGTTTGTATTTCAAAATGACATTCCATGTTCAATTTAACGTTGAAATATTTTTAGTTCAAATATACATACACGCATTTTGAAAAATAAATACTTAAAACAAAATGATCCACTTAATACCACCACAGTTAATTCAAACATTCTTGACATTAATATTTAGCATGTTCCCTATTCAAATTAAAAATTACTTTCGTCCCGAAGCTTTTCCTTTTAACTCAAAACTTACTGCATACGAAATATGTTCAGCAACAGCGCAATGGCTAAGGGGTTGGCCACGCAGTAAGCGGCTGAGCGCCAAAAAAAAAATTAAACATATGAAATTACATTACCACGAAATGAGCGAGCGGCGCAATCAATTTCTGAGCGTCTGGGCGACGCCGCTCAGAAACTAAGCGTGCTTTAATTTTTTAGGCGGGTTTACTATGTTAGCTTTGCAAAATGTTTTGTTCCTGTCTGACACACATATTTTTCACATAAGTTCGTCTCACGCACTTTCAATCTCTAACTGGCTTCACTTGTATCACAGATTGCATTGAGAAAAGCTATTCGTTAATTTAGTTTTAAAAGAGGTCAATAGATGGCTTTTTTTTTCGAAATGAGTAATATGTGCTTAAAAGCACTAAAAGTTATTCGTCAATTTAGTTTTAAAAGTTGACAATAGATGGCTTTTTTTTTTTTTGAAATTAGTAATATGTGCTTGAACGCTCCTCAGTTTTTACCTCTATTTTACTCAATACAGAGATAAATGATAATATAATTCACTATTTAATATTTATTTAGTACTTGCATATTAATGAATATATAACCATAAAATCATTGTTGTATAAAAAAACAAATCGACAATTTTTGTGCCATTTCACATGTGTTAGCCGAGTCGAGTACACCGTCGAGTACTTCTCTACGAAAAGTAAATTTCGTAAAGGGCACAATTTATGCCCCTTACCTTAACAACGTCCCTGAAGATGAAATAGTGCAAGAGCTAAAATCCCAAAACGTTCATTCAGTGTTCAAATTCTCTAGAACAGTTGATGGCAAACAAAAACCTTCCGGCGTGATATTGATCACCTTCGATCTTTACAGCCTACCCAGCAAGCTAGACATTTCTTGGCATTTCGTCAAGGTTAGGGAATAGATTCCCAACCCAATGAGATGCAAGTCTTGTCAACTGCTTGGACACACAGCAAAGCATTGCAAAAACCCAGCAACGTGCTCAACCTGTAACCTCGCCCCCCACCAACCCGAACCTTGCACACGCACTCTTTGTGCCAACTGTAACGGTGATCACCCCGCATCTTCCCCCTCATGCTTAAAATATCAACAGCAAATAGAGCTTTTGAAAATCAAAACAACAACAAAAATGAAGCATGAGAGAATCACGAATCGTCTTGAAACAACAACAACCAAATATTACAACAAGCCCTTCATCCGAAAAAATAACGTTTCGAAATTCTTCGGTCCAAAATTTTGTACCTTTCAGCAAATGCTAACCGAGCCTTAATGTGGCGTGGCAGTAGCATCGGTACAGCCTCCCGGAAAGTATGTCGAACGTTAAAATTTTCAGTTAAAATTTGGTGGACCCGTCTCCTACCGACATTGAGCTCTAAATGACGTTTAATACCGGTACAAGACATTTGCTTGTTTACAGCAAGGCGCTTAATTTCACGCTTGCACCTCACGTCGATGTTGCTCGGTCTGCCACTGCGTGTGATCTGACCATAGGAACTTGGATTTTTTAAGAAATTAGCGATCGTATTTCTATGTCGGGACACTCTGGAAGCTATTTCTGTGATAGTAAATCCACCTTCGTTCAAGCCTTGGATTCGCCCGCGTTCCTCCGCTGATAAATGTGTTCCACGCGGCAATTTAACGAAAAATTTAAATTTTTAAACTTGATTTCTGCAACAAATGCTTAATTTACTTTAATCTTTATATTTTACAACATTCCCCATCAAAACCTAATGAATTTGTGTCACGCCGACCAAGAAATGCAGACAAATTTGTTTTTGCACATATACTTATTTCCTATGTAAATCAAATCACGCCACTCATATATGGGATAACGGTACTCAGAATGATGACCAAAGAAGAATTTTGCAAAAGCATTCTAAAAATAGATAATAACGGAAGACTTTTGCATACCCAGAACATATGTACCGTTACTATTGAGAAAGAACGATAAGAAAACATTTTTGCACATATACTTATTTATTTATTTATTTATTTATTTATTGTCAGCTAAGAGCAGCTGACATTAAAATGAAATCAAAATTAATTTGAATTAAATAATTAAATAAAAATAGTTAAAATAATTAAATTAAGTATAATATAGAATTATATAAAAATCTGAAAATAAATTTAGGTAAAAAATAATTAAAAGTTAACGTTAAGGCTCTGGGAAATTCAATAAAAAATTTAGTAGTCCAACATTTGTTGCGTGGATTGGGGAAAACCCAGAAAAACCCAATCAGACCAGTGTTAGATTAGTAGTTAGTGGTTACGATTAGATAAAGCAAAAAGGATCGATATTTTTAGTACTGGAATTGAGGCCTCCAAGGAGACGAGAGAATAAAGTTTGTTATAGTCAGAACATATAACACGAAATGGTTCGTGAGTTAAATAGTTGCTCAAGCAACGATCAAGGCTAAGGGCTAAAAAGTTACGTGAAGATCTAATTGGTACATTTAATTTAATTCGACTCAAAAGAACTGATGAGTCGATTTCACCATTAAGTAGGTTAGTAACAAATAATACTCCATGCATAGTTCTACGGTTTAACAGGGAGGGAAGATTAATCAAAAGGAGTCTACTAGAATAAGAGGGTAAGTCTACTCCAGGAACCCAGTTAAAACTTCTAAGGGCAAATAGAAGAAATTTCTTCTGCACAGATTCAATTCTATCCTGGTGAATCGAGTATTGTGGGGACCACACACAAGATCCATATTCCAGGATGGGACGTACTAGGGATGTATACAGCGTTTTCGTGGTGTAGGGATCGTTAAACTCTTTCGACCACCGCTTGATGAAGCCAATGACACTAATGGCCTTATTGACCATAGACGAAATATGAGAGTCAAACTTTAATTTAGGATCAAGAATAATGCCTAAATCTTTAATTTCAAACACGCGGTCAAGTGGTGAAGCATCGAGCAAGTAGTGAGCAGTATGAGGGGTACTTCTACAAAAAGACATGACTTTACATTTAGAACAATTTAAATTGAGTAAATTAAAACGACACCAGGCCGACAATGCACCCAAATCCGACTGTAGCAAGTTACAAAGAGAAGCATCATTGTAGGTTAAACATAGTTTTACATCATCAGCAAACATATATACATACGAGTTAGTAATAACATCTGGGAGATCGTTAATAAACAAATTGAATAGCAAAGGACCAAGGTGGCTACCTTGGGGAACACCAGAGGTAACATAAATAGGTTTAGATACAGACGATTTAAAAACAACTTTTTGTGTTCGACCACACAAGTACTCCGAAAGCCACAATAAGAGTTTTGATGGAAATCTAATAATATATAATTTTTAAGCAACAGATAATGACTAACAGAATCAAATGCCTTACTAAAATCGGTGTAAACAACGTCAGTTTGCATTTTTTCCTGAAACCCTTTGAAGTAAATTCAAGAAGGTTAGTGGTAGTGGATCTACGCCTAACAAAACCGTGTTGATAAGGCGATATAATTGAACTACATACGTGTTGCAATTGAGAACATATAATTTTTTCAAAGACTTTAGGAATGGCGGACAACTTGGATATACCCCTATAATTTTTAACGTTAGACTTCGATGAATTTTTATGAAGTGGAATGATAAAAGATTCCTTCCATATAGCAGGAAACACAGTTGAGTCAACCGACAAGTTAAATAATTTATGTAAGGGTTTACAAAGTGTATCCGCACAGTATCTAAGTATACAACCTGGCACTCCATCAGGACCAGGCAAGTAGCCGGGCTTGATAGAGTTAAGGTCACTTAGGAGCGTACACTCATTTATAACTGGGACATTTATGCAATTTGACGTTTGAACTTGAAAAGGATAGGAATTACTGCAACTATATAAACTCGATGAGTATACCGATTGAAAATACTCAGCAAAAAGATCGGCGACTGCCTGATCAGAACTTGCTTTCGTATTATCCAGGTAAACCGAGGATGGCAAGCAAGAAGATTTACGTTTTGAATTTACAAATTTATAAAACTGCTTAGGATCACGAGAAAAGTTTAATTTACAACGATTAAGATAATTATTTTAACAAGATGTGTTAACAGAAAGAAAATTAGATTTTGCTATTAAATACGAAGACAAATCTATAGTAGATCCCGATTTTTTAAATTCTTGACTTCACGTTTTTCAATTTTGAAAGTTCCCTCGTAAACCAAGGTGGTTTATTATCACTTGAAGAACAAGTGAGGGGAACACAGATATCCAAAAGCGAATTCAAGGTCCCATAAAATATGGCAATAGCAGTTTTTATATCACTACAAGAATAAAGGTGAGACCAATTAGTATGTTGAAGAAGATAATTTAATTTAGTAAAGTTAGTTTTACGAAAACAAAGGGTTTTTAAAGAACTTATAGATGGTGGATAAGAGTTAAGAATTTCAAAGGATAGTTCTAAGGTTGGATGGTAGGTATCTTCCGGAAGCACCAAAGGGGGTACTCTACAAACATTACTACAATCCGTATCAGACACAAATATTAAATCCAACAATTTACCACCGATGTACCCAGTTAACTTGCGATAGGCCTAACTCCAGTAGGCCATCGATAAAATCAGAAGTGACTGGTGTTGCCGCCGAAGATGTGTCATTCACAGACCATACAACATGCGGCAGATTAAAATCACCAACCACTATCAGATTATCCATATCTGTCAACAATGACGAAACAAGTTGCAGGGCACTCAAATGGGTTGAGTAAATGTTAATATCAGAATGAGGAGGAATATAAGAACAAGTAACATAAAGTGAACGACCACTAAGTAATGAATCTGTTCAGAGGAAATACAACAATCAACAGCAATGAGAACGCCGCCCCCCTTGCGGGAGGCACGATCACATCTGTACAAGTTATACCTAGAAGGAAAAACGGTATAATCGGAAATATCGGGTTTTAACCAGGTTTCTGTGAATGCAATTATTTGTGAATCAAACGATAAACTGTTAACATATAATTTAGCAAGTTTAGAATTAAGGCCTCTAACGTTTTGATAGGCCAAACTAATTACGTTTGTTAGTTTTTTGCCACCGAGGTAGAGGCAACAGGGAGGCCAACAGACGGTGCGCTACTGATCCTAACACCATTATTGTTATTACTTCGCATATTTACATACTCCTTCACGACGAGCTGTGGCGGCCAAAACTTTTCAGAACAAATGGTTGAGAAAAGTTCAGGTGGAACACCCAACTTGAAAGAAGATATACTTCGGCTCAGTTTGAATTTAAACTTTTCCACAAAAATACGTGGAGAATCAATTTTACTCTTAATGTAGGCACTTACATCATCCGATGAAGTATCGGATGCTAGCCTAGACACGAAAATAAATTTATTAAGAGGCACAACAACAAGAGGCTTGTGAGCCCCAGTTACACCTGCATTGGGATCAATAGGCGCACAGTCTGTTGAACCGATTTCATGCAAAGGATCAGAAGAATGGTTATTAGTAATAGGTCTAGCCGGCGAATTAAATGACATTAATGGGCTAGCCGTAGGTAGATTAATGCTGGGTACCAGAAGGGGCTTTGTGGGCAGGATATGTGGAATAGTAGACGGATTAGGACCCGAAGTCTTTTTACGCTTCGGTGATTCAGTCGTAACCTTGCCATTTTTGAAATTTGTCTCAAGCTCTATGAAACAATTATGCAGTGCATTAAATGCACCTTGCATAGCTTTGAAGCCTACCTGAGTCTGCCTCATGAATTTAGAATTTTCTTTTACCACCTCATTACAGGACACACAATACCATTTAAGGCCTGTGTCTGTCAATAGGCAGTCCCTAATTTTGGCAGTAAAGCCGACACATTTCATGTGAATCATGTTTTTTCCACACCCTTCAAGCTAGAGACTTGAAACTTTGCAAATGTCTTTATCTATGGCCGGGACAGATCAAGTTCAAGATTGGGGTTCTACGATAACTGGGGGGCTGGCAAATTGATAAATTCGATAACTCAAAATCGACAAATCCACCTATTCCGGACACCCTTACAGTTAGAGTTACCAAATTTGGTGGGAAATTTTGGCATCCCCGAAAAATTGTGGTGCCACGCCCACCCATTCCGCTCCCAGCCCCCCGCGGTTTCAAATCGCCAAGATAAGTGATGACGATCCCCAAAAAACTGCATCAAAACTTTGGATGCCACGCCCACCCATACCGCCCTAGCCAACCCCAGCTGCCCCAACTTTTCGTTAAAAATGGGAATGCGTGTATCTCTCAGAGTTGTTGAGCTAGAGTCTGAATTTGGTAGAAAGATAGCTAGTAGTGAACCCCAATGATCTGCATTAAAGTTTTGGAGCCACGCCCACCCTTTCCGCCCCCAGCCCTACCGCAGTTTGGAATCAGAAATGACTTTATCTTCCTCAGTTTTTGAGCTACAGCCACAAAATTTTGCGCCAAGATAGGTGATGACGATCCCCAAAAAACTGCATCAAAACTTTGGATGCCGCGCCCATAACTGGTAGCGACACCAAAAGATATTTTGTAGCCAGGCCCACCCATAACGCCCACAGCAACCTTCCCCAATCTTTTACAAACTTTGAGCTAGAGTCACCAAATTTGGTAGGAAGATAGCAATTGACATCCCAAGAAGATCTGCATCAAAAATTTGGATGCCATACCCACCCATAACTCGCCCAGCCCCCCTTCCCCCACCTTTAACAAACTTTGAGCTAGTGTCACCAAATTTGGAAGGAAGATAGTTGCTGCTGTGGCTGCAGCGACTGCATATAAAACTGTGGCAGTGCCACAGCAGGCAAAGCACCCCAATAATTTTGTCCGTTCATTCTTGTATCACTTTTAGAAATAAAATGAAGCAATGCGCAAATGGCACACTAAAGTAAAAATTGTAAAATTCCCTTAGAGTGAAAGAGTTACTGTTATTTATGTGAATTGATCTCATCTACAGAACAATATCACATTTTCATGCTCTTAAGCCAATCGCATTCCTCTTAGTCCTCCTCTTTTGTTTCAAATTCGTGTGTGCATACAACGGCTTATAATAAGCCTGAAGCGATCGACAAAAACAGCAACAACAAATCTTTTGCATTCACAGTTATATTTATAAAAGAGTATAATTGTTTTGTGCAAAAGTATGTAACAGGCAAAAAGCATCTCCGACCCCATATAAAGTATATATATTCTTGATCAGCATCATATGCAATATGAAAATCATACCCAACCTGTCACATGTGACGTCACGCAAAACAGCTTTTTATGCGCAATGCGTTATCGGTATTTTTTGTATCATGATTTCAGCTCACTCTCTTATGTATGCGCGCGCTCTGCAAGTCCAACAAAGAGCGTAGTATCGCTGCCTTTTTCGCACGCACTGAATCAAAGCAAAACATATGTATCTAAGAGGCTGCAGTTAAGTGAATTGCATAGCCTAAACTCACACGTACTTTAGCCTTTAGCTTTGAAGGGCCAATTTCTCAATGTCTGGTTAAAGTAAGAATTAGCTAACGACCAGATAAATTTAACGCTCGCGTTAAGCCAATTTGGTTTTCTCAATGTATGGTTAAGTTAAATCGATATGATACTATCGCACTGATGGTGCTGCCACCCTGATCGAGCCCTTTTCGAGCAAAACAGCTGTTTTTGTTTGGTATTTTTTGTTTTGTGACTGCCAAAATCTTCTTCCAACTGAAAAATAACATTTAAAAAAATAGAAATGATAAAAAAAACAAGTTTAATGCAGCTCCATTTCTTCAAATTGTGTTTCAATTGCGTGGATGTCAAAAACTCTTTGATCCGATGCCATTTTGCTTGAATAATAAATTGTAAACAATGCAAGTGTCAGCCACAGTCAGCTGTTTGCCTAACGATGATTAAACGATATTTATATCGGCACTTAACGAGAGAACAAATTTTAACCGGCACTCAGGCCTCATGTTAGTTTTTATTACGAACAACCCTAACCAGACATTGAGAAACTCAATTTTGACTAACCATCAGATAGTTAAGCTAACCATCTGTTAGTTTAGCTAACCAGACATTGAGAAACTGGCCCTTAGTGTGTGCGGTGGAGGTAGGGTTATTGAACTTTATGATTGACATGCAAAGCGCGCACATAAAATAGAGAGTGAACAAAGGAGCATGATCGGAGCGAGATATCAAATTATCTAATTATCATAAGAGCGACGCGCGCGCTCTGTTTAGTTTTAAGCGGCTCTTTGAGTTTGGGACGAAGAGCGTGGTTCACACGTACGACGCAGGCATGCATATATTTGTATACAAACTTACGTGAACGGCCTTTGCTTGTTCGAAATTGTATATTATTAATGTAAGTGTGTTACGTTTTGTCTAAGTTATATTAGCAGCAAGTAGGCAAATCCACCCCCACAACATACATATGTATTTTGGTGTGCAACATTTTTCTAGACGCACCAAGTTTTGTTTTGTTGTTGTTGTTTTTTTTTTTAAATCAATGACACCAACAAAAGTAGCAGTGCGGGCCCAACAACAACACTTACAACAACAACAAACGCTTCTTGGGTCGTAAATCAATTGTCAAAGGCACACAAATTTGAAAAAAAAATAACAATGTGCACTGTGCGAAAAGATACATGTACATAAAATATTGAAAATTATTTTCAAGCGCATTGTTTACTTAATTGTGTATGCACTTATTCATTAAGAAGCGAAAATCCGTTTCTTTTTTGCGAGTGTACGAACCTTTTTTTTATGACTTTGCTTGTGCGACGCGAAGGCGTCACTGCGCATTTGTTTTGTTTTTGTATTCTCGCTCGCGATCAAACTCTCAGCTTGTGCGACAAACAGGCGGCAGTAGTGGAATGGGTAATTTGTTTTGTTTTTGGAGTGGGTAAAAGTGCTCCAAAATGTATGGGAGGTACTCGAAGGAGTTGTCCAAAATAAAATTCCTTTCTTAGGACAAACGGACTACCTGCATAAAAAATTGTGTGAAAATTTCAGCCTTCTAGCTCTTTTCGTTTAGGCTATGGCTGAGCCATTCTTACCAGGACAAACTCTTTTATATATAGAGAAGAAGAAGATGAACTACTGTAACAATTTACAGAGTTGATCTGTTCTACTGTTTAATTGATATGAATTACTAGAAGAAGGTACATTTCTGATGTGCTTACTGTTAAATTGATAATAAATTCAGTAGCAATGTACACAGTTGATCTGTTTTATTTGAATAAGTGTACATTAGATTTAATTCAATTCATGTTCGGCAACAGCGCAATGGCTAAGGCATCCGCGTGATAATCGTGAGGTCTCATGTTCGAGTCGTGGCTAAGGATTGACATTTCGTAATCGGTTAGATTAAGCAAATAAATATAAAATATATCTATAACAATAATATTTCTCCAGCATATTAAAGGTATTTGGTAAAGTTATTAACTATTTATTAACAAAGGACCTATTGCGTATTGCAACTTGATTGTAGTGTCCCCCCAGCAATAAATTAACTATCAATTTATGTAGTAGCCTTTATACTGTACTTGAATTAACCATCAAAGTAGTCTTATGGAATGATTTCGGGATGTTCGTGAAAATTAAATTTTTTTAAAATATCTATAATATCTATATATATAAAAAGTACATTCTTCTCCTATCAAACTTACATGCGACTTTCAATTTGGTGTTTGATATGATCCTATCATTTCTCCATTCGACACTATCAATTCTACGTTACGTCACATCACACACGAATATATAATATAAAGTACACTCATATCAAAAATGATAGTACAACACATCGGCGAAATATTAACGTGAAAAAATGTAGAAACGTCAGTATATTTGGTGATTTTTTGGTTCAGTATACCCAAGATTTTAAATTAAAAAATTTCATATTCAGTTTAAATATGACTGAAATTTGATTCTTATTTTTTTGTGCACCAATATTAATACGCAACACTTTGAATTAACTATGGAAAATTTTGATTTTACTATTTCATAGTAATTCTTGATTTAACATGTGCACATGTCAAGTTAAGCAATTTCGTATTAGAATAAAAATTATGAACGAAAATAGTTGAATTAACCATGAATATGCGTAATTGTACTACTTTTTTTCTGAGTGTACTGTATTAACATGTTAAGGCATAAATATCATTGAAGAAACATACATGAAAAACTAAATAAGATGTTCACAGACAAGAACACCGAACACAACAAGAACAGGCATCACTCACATTTAAAACAACGTGGAAACAACCGAATACTCGATACCTGTTAAAAAAAAAGGGTATCAAATGGCCTGATTGTGGGGAGTGCGTTGCGCTTAAAAATTGGCTGGTTCAGATCTTTCGGGGATGGGGGGCGGGGGGCGGTATGGTAGGGCGTGGAATATATAATTTTTTATGCAGTTTTATTCAGCTATATTCTTATCAAATTTGGTAACTCTTACTGTAAGGGAAGAAATATAAGGATTTATCGATATTGAGTTATCGTATTTATCGATTTGCCATCCCCCAGTTATCGTAGAACCCCAATCTTGACACTTTTTCTTTCCAGGCCACAGATAAAGACATTTGCAAAGTTTGAAGGGTGTCGAAAAAAGCAGCGTTCATACAGACGGACAGACACCATGACGGACATTGCACAAACCCGATATACTATTTACCTGCGGTATCGAGTAAAGAAACGGGCACATATAATCAGGACACGTGCAATGGCGTCAGTCTGTGGCCGCCAGACGGTTAACAAACTCGCATAAAGCCCAAGGGACGCCGAGACAAAAAGTCAAACAAGTTTCACATACTTACATATGTCCATCAAGTGTGTGTGTGTGTGTGTTTTTTTTGCATGGGGATGTGGATGTGTGTACATTCACGCACATGAACTTTTGCTATGCTTGCTTGTCAGATGCCAGACTGGCGCCATTTATTTCCCGATGGACTTGTTCCCGATACCAAACTCAAATAACAAAAATCAATTCAAATTGGCTCTTATGGTTGAAAATTGTTTGACCATAAATGTATAAGTGATTTAAAATTCTTAAGAGAAAATTATTATTATGAAGAGTTTTAAATGAAATGGGATGGCATTTTCGCGGCTTTTAAAAATGAAAATACCTACATTTTCCATAGCTTTTTAGGTAGAGTCATGAAATTTGCATGCAAATAATTTAAAATTTTAATCCCCTTTGCAAACAATATATTGAGCCAATGTTTTAATATTGCTTACAGAGTATTTCGCAGTCGGTTGTGCATTCCTGCATCGTTTTCACTTGATTTGATCAATATGTATTTATTTTACACACAATTGAAAAAATTAATTAAAAATAAAATTCTTTTCTTCGTTCTGAAAGGATAATTGTTTTTAAAACGCCTATAACTGGGTATTTAAGAAAAAAGCATGTTTAACTTCCTCAATATTCTGGTACCCAACAAACGAGTATCTAATGCAGATGTCACACCAATCCTACTACAAGTTTGAACGGTGTAGCTGTGGTTTAAATTTGCTTGCATTTGCCGCTGCAGTTATATTGCATTATGACGTAGCAGCAAAGTGTGGGAGTTAGGAAAGGGCAAAGCTAAAGACAAAGGATTCCTTTTAAGCATTATTATTCAACTAACGAGTAACTAGAAAAGTTTTAATACTTTGGTAACTTTCGCCTTATATTGTTTGCAGCGAAGAGAACAAAGTCTTGCAAAAATGTCGAAGACAGCCGCAAGCAGGAAGATACACAATAACGAAGGAGAAGGGGGAAGGTAGGTCAAAAGTATGCTTAAATTAAATAAGATAAGATCTTATAAAAATGAAAATAGTTTAACCAGCTAGTGGCTGCTATTTCGTGGAAGACAATCTCTGTTGACTCAATGTGGTGCTCGAGGTTAAAATATTCAAATCAAAATTGTTGCTTATTAAATGATGGACGCTTCTTTAGTAGCTTTTAACTTTAGAATAATGTTCAGAATGTCAGAATGATGTGAAAGAAATTCACTGTCACCTTTGTGCAGTATACTTAGCGTGTTGATATGCAAAGAAATTGCCAAATGCAAATTTTCCAAGGACAAGTATTTGATTAAGACAAATCAAAGTGTCTAGACAGGAAGTCATTACACACGCTCAACATTCACAGTGGGAGCATGGCTTATTCAACTTCGGCTTGTGTGGCCCAGTTGGTACATAGCCCGGGGTTAAAACTAAGTTAATTGTCGCAGAAAGTACGCAGAAGTTACACCTTAAGCCGTCAAGCTATGCCGCTTATGGGACTTTACAAAAATATTTAGTTAAAATGGAAAACCTACTACAATATTACAATCAGATTGAGTTCCATACCTAAATGTATTGATATAACTTAGAAATGTGCACAACTTACATTTGTATACTCGACACCGAAGGTAAAGAGTATATTGGGTTTATGCAATGTCCGTCATGGTGTCTGTCCGTCCGTATGAACGCAACTTTTTTCGACACCCTTCAAGCTAGAGACTTGAAACTTTGCAAATGTCTTTATCTATGGCCGGGACAGATAAAGTGTCAAGATTGGGGTTCTACGATAACTGGGGGGCTGGCAAATCGATAAATTCGATAATTCAAAATCGATAAATTAGAGCTACCAAAATTGGTAGAAAGATAGCTGCTGGCATCCCAAAAAAATTGTGGTGCCACGCCCACCCATTCCGCCCCCAGCCCCCCCGCAGTTTGATATCAGAAATGCTATATCTTCCTTAGTTTTTGAGCTACAGCCACCAAATTTTGCATCAAAACCATGCCTACCCATACCGCCCTAGCCTCCAACCACCCCAACGCTTCGTTAAAAACGGAAATGCGTGTATCTTTCATAGTGTTTGTGCTAGATTTTTAAAATTTGGTAGAAAGATAACTGGGACCGACCCCCAAAGATATTTTGGACCCAAGCCCACCCATAACGCCCCACACCTCCTTTCCAAACCTTATAGAAACTTTGAGCTTGAGTCACCAAATTTGGTACGAAAATAGCAATTGGCATTCCACAAAGATCTGCATCAAAAATTTGGATGCCACGCCCATCCATAACGTCCCTAGCCCCTCTTCCCACACCTTTAACAAACTTTGGGCTAGTGTCAACAAATTTGGAAGGACGATAGCTGGTGGCATCCCCACCTGTATTAGAAAATTTTTGATGCAGCTTACACCCTTGCCGCATCCGTACCCCTTTGCAATCAGGCCTCTTTTTACCGGTTTTAAAACTGGTATCGAGTATACCGCAGTCGGTTGCGTCCGACTGCAACGTTTCCACTTGTTATAGCCATCCTTATGACATATGGAGATTTTAGAGAACAAAACAACAATTCATTTATTCAAACAAAAAAATATTTTAATTGCTAGCTATTTTAAAACCTAATCCAAAACATTTGGATATACAATATATAGGAACTTTACGACGTCTCTGATACAGAAAGACACTTTCTGCATCGAATTTAAACATTTTCCTCTTCTGCGGACACTCATTTGATGAGAGTCAACAATTTGTCTCTCTTCAAGTTGTAATTTCAAGACTTATTTGTGTGTTTGCTCAACGGAAAACACGCAACAGAGAACAGAAGAAAGCCGAAAAAAAGATTCTTGCTCCGAGAGAAACAGATTGGGGTAAATTTTTGACGTAGAATTCGTCTAACCTTTCGTAACTGAGGTCTCAATCTAAAAAAGTTGTTGTTGTAATATGAGAATTTCACAAAATCGCTTATTGCTCATGAACTAATGGATAAATTTTCCTCAAGTTAATTTCATTTTAAAGCCAAGGATTCAAACTTACATACTATATATATAAAAATCAATGCCACTTTTCGTTGTAAGTTTATCACTCAAGAATGGGCTTACCTAGATGGTTTATGTGAAGTTTACACTTATCACAATAAATTGCGCATCATTATGTTAACGGGGATTTTGCTGTCAAATTGAAATTTTTTTCAAATTGTCAGCGAAAATTATAGCTTTGTGTTTATATTTTTAAACATATTGCTTAGAGCAAAGATTGTCCGATGCAGGTGGGGAAGACACCAGCTATCTTCCTTCCAAATTTGGCGACACAAGCTCAAAGTTTGTAAAAGGTGTGAAAAGGGGGGCTAGGGGCGTTATGGGTGCGCGTGGCATCCAAATTTTTGATGCAGATCTTTGTGGTCTTTTTTCATAGAGAAAACATCAAAAATCACCACAGAAACGCTGTTACGCTATTACATTCTGTTGGAATTAGCATCACCAAGTACAAAACTATATCGATAGTTATGTTGTATATGCAAAAGAACTCTGCTCATCAGTGCTGCCAACTATCGATTACAAAAAAAAGGATAGATCGACCAAAAAAATAGGACAAAAAACTGATAGAAATAATGTAAAAAGGACAGAAAATTACATCGCTTTAAATACGAAGTTTGTATTTCTTTTAATAAGTTTTATAATAATTTCATTGCTGCGTCTATTATATCTTCGTCTTCTGCGTCTTTTTCTTCTTGAACGTACGCTGCACTTGTGCCAATCATTTTCAAAAATTTTTCGGGTATACCGTAGTTGTGGCAGCATTTGTTGTGTCGGCGTAATCCGAATCTTAAATGTAAAAATTTCTATTATTTTTTATATTATAATTTAATAAACAACAAGTCTTACCGTATGGACAAAATTGCTTTTAACGTTTCCGTTTGCAGAGAATTCCGCAGCTTCGTTTTTACTAAGCTCACCTGGCTAAACACACGCTCCACCTCTGCGTTCGACCATGGCAGCGACAAAATGTTTAGCGTACACTTTGTACGGTGCAACTTTACCGGTGCGGTAGTTTTGGCGCCAAAGTGGCTGTTGCACAGCTCACTTAAATGGTCGACCGCTGAAATGGCAACATGTTGGGCAATAAACATCGCCAAAGCCGCTTCCTGGCCAGCCGTTTCGTTCCTTGGCAGTGGTTGGAAAACAATCTTGTTTTGTTGCCTAAATGGCATTGCATTGCTCAGGTGCTTTTTTGTTGCCATATGAGCACGAATTTGGTCAACTTTTGTGTTGACACTGCATTTGCAATATTTGCAGTAGGCTTTAAATTGGTCAGCAGAATCCCGGCACAACCAATTTTTGAAGTCATCGTGGTTCAACCACGATTCTCGAAACTTTTGCTTGTAGATTTCCTTGGGCATTTTGATTTTTGTTGCTCCCGCTCCTTGCTCGAATGTAAAGTGGATGGCATTCACAATAGCCGATACGATTATTTTACAAGTGAATGGCATTTATACAATCGATAGACAAGTGCAAACAGTTCATGGTTAGTTTATATTAGAGATGGCCTTATTTTCATACGTATTATTGGCAATATTGTGTAAATTCAAAAAAAAAAAAAAAACGATGGTACAGGTAAAAGGACAGATTTCCGGATAGGGGATGTTTGGTTATTTTTCCGGCTGACGAAGTTTAAAAAAGGTCAGATTTGTCCGGAAAAAAACTGCTATGGCAGCACTGATGCTCTTTGATCTATTAACTCAAAATGAGTTACTTCTTATTCTTATGAACGATTGATTCGTTTTTCGATTACTGTGAGAACTGATCAAAGTGAAAAGACGTGTCTTATAGCCTATTTCCATTGCTCAGTTACTGTTAACTTAACAGTAACTGACGAAAGTTGTTTCCATTGCACTGTAACTGAACCTCAGTTAATAAAGGCCCGTATGCAGACCGTCGTTAAGCTCTCGTACTGTTAAAACTTCATATAAAAAAAATGGTCTCGTACAGCGCCCGTACAGTTCAACGAAAGCATGGTACGCAGTATGTTAACTACTGGCCTTTAAAAAGTGTTGAACAATGAAAATGTTAATTAACAGTGTGGCTGTGTACGGCCAGTAAAGAATGTTGAGCATATCTTCACGGCTCGTTAAAAGTGACAAAAAGTAAACAACATGTCGGGCAAGAGCCGGCTTATACATATTTCGGAAAATATTGACAAAATTGAACTCCAATAGCGCCATACTTATTGTTTTGGCAGTCAATGCTGCACAACAAGAAATTAATAAAAATATATAAATTAATTCATATGATACAATTTAAATAACATATAAATTTTTATTCTTCAACTCAAGCCGACCCGTACTGCCCGGGTAAAGATCTGTAAGGTGAATTTGCTTTGAGTCTTTTGAGTGGTTTCGGTTATGTTAATCATAATCTCTGGTAATTTCAGCTGTGCCCATCAAACATGGGTTTACTAAAATGCTACCATTTTTTTTGCATTTGCAGCCTGATTTTTTTATAGCCGCCAGTAGCAATTCTTTTGTTGTACTGAAACACAAAAGTAGCGTACGTTGTTTGTTAATCATTATTTAAAATTCAGTTAAATTTAAAAAACACTGCTGCATTTCCGATTTATTTCAAGAAAGTAGTCAACCGACCGCCACAATATGTGCGTTGTTTAGAACTGGTCGATACGGCTCGTTAAATTGGTGCAGTACGGTACGAGAGCTTAATTGTGATCTGCGTAGGCCCCTTAAATCAGCTGTTCGGTTTGTTTTGTTTTGGTTTGTAATAGCTAAAATTACGAATTGAGCATGCAGCGAAATTTATTATTGAAATTGGTTAGTGCATTATTGTCAGTTTTATTGACAATATTGGTTTCTCTTCAGTTATTGCTCAGTTAATATTTACGGTCAGTTTTACTTCAGTTAATTCCTTATGGGAGAATACATGCAAATTGAACCTCAGTTACTGTTAACTCACTGTTAAGTGATTAACTGAGCAATGGAAATAGGCTATTATTAGGCTATTATAGCCTATTTCCATTGCTCAGTTACTGTTAACTTAACAGTCAGTTACGAAAGTTGTTTCCATTGCACTGTAACTGAACCTCAGTTAATGAATCAGCTGTTCGGTTTGTTTTGTTTTGGTTTGTTATAGCTAAAATTACGAATTAATCATTTAGCGAAATTCATTATTGCAAATTTGTAGTGCATTATTGTCAGTTTGATTGACATACATGCTATTTCTACAACCTGATTTGCTTATTATGAAGGAGCAATGTAATTTTAAAGAAACATTGGCCACGAACATTGCAAATATGTAGCAGAAAACGAAAGCGTCCATCTGAGTGGTCATTTATAAGTTAAAATTAAATTGCAAGCATATTTGAAAACAGTATAATATCTCTATATTTATGTTGTAAATAGCCAAGGCATGGAAAGTTTTGGGAGCTGGATGTGGCACAAAATAGTGATGCGTTTTTCAAGGAGAATTTCCATCCACGTCCCGCAGTTTCTTTGCATTGCCCTGAAACAAGTTCTCCATGCCTTGCTCCCAAATTACCTATTTTTTTCGAAAATACATCTAAAAAAAGAAGTATGTTAATTATTTTTAAAATATAATTCAAAATCGCGCTCTCCCTTTCAACGTTGAATCAGCTGTTTTGTGACTTTTTCGATGAAACATCGCGATGTTTTATCGAACAAGTGTTCAAATGAACTGGTTTCTCTTCAGTTATGCTTCAGTTAGTATTTACGGTCAGTTTTACTTCAGTTAATGCCTTATGGGAGAATACATGCAAACTGAACCTCAGTTACTGTTAACTCACTGTTAAATGAATAACTGAGCAGTGGAAATAGGTTATTAATCTTAATTAAAACTTAAAATATAAAAAAAATACAAAACTTAATAAGTTGATTGTTTTATTCACAAAGTTTATATAAGAAGAATATAAGATTGGAGCTACTGCTGGATATATATGTTGAAGATTATTGCTAATTTAATTTGCCCTACGACAGGTTTGTTCGCAGCACAGCCAGCACACGACCCGCCGATTTTGTAGCGCCTAGCTTCTTGCTACTTTGCTGTGCGCCCGATTTTTTATGCATATGTATCGAGTGTGTGTACATGTAAGTTGCATGTGTACGTATTTTTTTTTGTATTTTGCAGCTTTTCTCTATTCGCCAAACACATGAATATTAACATATGTATGTACATACTTAAATATAGTATATTATACATATATACGTATATCTGGATGTGCATATGACTGCTAGACCTACTGTCTATTACCTTTTTGTCATTTTGCTGCTTTTGTTAGACGCTTGTTTTTTATGCTGTTCGCCTGTTACTGCAAGTCTTGGGCTGTGCTCATGTGCTCGGGTTTTTTTTACTCAAGCGCATTTAAATTGGCAAGGAAAGGTCTTATGGCCGGGCAGGCGTTTGCCACAGCCCTGTGCATACGCAAGCAGATCACTAAGGAATTGCATTTATGATGAAGCGTGCAAATAGTATTAAAAGTATTGGGTTCTTATTAGACTCCTGTGCCTCTGATCATCTAGCGAACAATGAAAATTTGTTTACAACAATCACGGAACTTAATGAACCTATTAAAATTGCGGTTGCCAAGAACGATGTCTTTATTTATGCAACTAAGAAAGGCTCAGTTGAATTATACACAAATTCCAATAAAAGAATTGAGCTTAAAGATGTATTATATTGTCCAGACATACCAGAAAACCCTATATCTGTTAAAAGAATGCAGGAGGCAGGAAATACAATTGTATTTCATCCAGGAAGTGTAACGGTTAGAAAAGGTAATGTTGATATAATGAACGGAAATTTATATGGAAGTGTTCCAATAATAAATTTCTTCTCTAATAAATTTGCTTGTGTTGAGAAATAGCAAAAGCCACATTAAAAGAACAATCAAGAATGCACGAAGAAACGAAACAGAAGAAATAACGGAATTAGTCGAACATTCCTCCAGTGGCATCACATACACATTTTCATTCTTTATTTCTCTCCTTTTAGTTGTTAGTTCTTCCTAAGCGACGAGTGCGTGCAGACGAAAATATCAGAGCTAATAAATACACAGCATATATATATATCGTATATAAATTAACCAAGTCTTATTATTTAAAACATTATTGCCTACTGCATAATCTAATAGGTTATGGGCCCAGGCATAGACAAATAATAAAGTGCTTTGGTTTTGCGAAAATAAATAAGTGAAACAATTAAATAAAAAGTAAAATATATGTACACGTGTTTTTACATGTATAAGTGTTAAGTACTGCACGCGTTTACTTAAACGATATTTGATATACATACATTGGTTATATATACACAATCATTTGTAAACGTATCAAATTTATTGTGTATATGTACATACATAAATAATATATAAAATAAAAATATCTACAATTAAAAATTTCTAATTTCATATTGCCAGCGGAGTCTCAACAAAATAACTGAACCTTGCTGAATTTCACAATTCTGAGAAAGGCACACAAGCGACTCGAACGAGGAGGTGCAGACAGAATAAAATTGAGTGAAACGTTGTGTTGAGCAGAAAGGTTGCAAAGTTGAGTGTAGTTAGCAAATTGATAGAAATTGCGAGAAGCAATGGAAAAGGGAAAAAGGAATATTAAACCATTTGATGGTGAAAAATATTCAATTTGGAAATTTAGGATTAGAGCGCTTTTAGAGGAAAATGATTTATTAGGTGTTATTGACAATGAACCCGCAGAAAGGACAGAGGCATCTAGAAAAGCAGATAGATGTGCTAAAAATGTAATTATTGAATATTTAATTGATTCGTTTCTTGTGTTTGCAAATTCTGATAAAAGTGCCAAAGAAATTTTTGATAATTTAGATGCTATTTATGAGAGAAAAAGTTTAGCTTCCCAACTTTCTTTGCGAAAGCAGCTACTGGCACTGAAATTAAAAGGCGACTCTTCGCTCGTAAATCATTTTCACGCATTTGACGATTTGATCACTGAGCTCATTTCTTCAGGAGCGAAAATTGATGAAATGGACAAGATCTCGCATCTTCTGTTAACTCTTCCTTCAAATTATGATGGGGTCATTACGGCAATTGAAACTTTAGCTGAAAGTAATTTAACGTAAGCGTTTGTCAAAACTCGTCTATTAGATAACGAAATAAAAATAAAAACGATTAGTAAAGATACAAGTGCTAAGGTTTTGCAAGCCGTAAATTTCAAAGAACAAAATGAAAACAAAAATAAATTTATTAACAAGCAAAATAAAAAGGTTTTTAAAAATAAAATAAAGCATAGACCTAAGTGCTACCACTGTGGGAAACTTGGTCATGTGAAGAAGGATTGTTTTGTTTTTAAGAGATTAAACACCAATCAAAACATAAATAAAAGTGGAAAAGAAAAACAAGCTCAAGTAGCAACAGCTCAGGTAGATCGTGGTTTTGCATTTATGATGAGGCAGAGAGTTGATTCTTTAAATGGAAGCGAAGTTGTATTTATCTTAGACTCAGGAGCTTCGGACCATTTAATAAAAGAAAATGTATTGTTTGCCGATTATGCCAATTTGGAAAATCCTATGGAAATTGCCATTGCCAAACAAGGAGAAAGTATCCATGCAACAGCAAAAGGAATTGTTCAACTAAAAACTCAAGGCAATGAGATTACGCTGGAGGACGTGCTATTTTGCAAAGACGTCCCACATAATCTGTTATCTGTACGCAAAATGCAAAAAGCTGAAATGACTGTAGAATTTAATTCTGAAGGTGTAAAGGTCACCAAGGATGGTCAATTAGTATTCACTGGAGCAAGTGAGTATAATGTCCCATTTGTTAAATTTAAAATAAATAACAAAGCATATGCGTGTAATTTAAAATTAACAAAAAGTGCTGAAAGTCGATTGTGGCATGAAAGGTTGGGCCACATAAGTGTTGGCAAATTTATGGAAATAAAACGTAACGATATGTTTGAAGATATTAGTTTATTAAAAGAGGTAGATGTAAATAATGAACTATGTGAAGCTTGCGTTAATGGAAAGTTATCGAGACTTAAGTTTGAAAAATATAAAAATAAAGATTTCATTAATAGGCCCTTATTTGTTATTCATTCAGATATCTGTGGTCCGATAACACCGTGTACAATCGATAATAAAAATTATTATGTAGTTTTTATTGATCAGTACACACATTATTGTGTGACGTACTTAATAACGTATAAATCTGACTTGTTTTCGGTTTTTAAAGATTTTATTGCGAAAGGAGAAAGCCATTTTAATCTTAAAGTAGTAAATTTCTATATTGACAATGGAAGGGAATATTTGTCTAACGAGATGCGTGAATTTTGTTCTGAAAAAGGTATCAGCTATCATTTGACTATTCCTCACACTCCACAGCTAAATGGTGTATCTGAACGAATGATCAGAACAATTACAGAAAAGGCTCGTTCCATGGTTAATGGAGCTAAACTGAATAAAAGTTTTTGGGGCGAAGCAGTTTTAACTGCAACTTATTTAATAAATAGATGCCCAACTAGAGCTTTAAAAGATATAAAGAAAACACCATTTGAAATGTGGCATAATAAAAAGCCTGTTTTGAAATATCTTAAGATATTTGGCTCAACAGTATACGTTCTTAATAAAGTAAGAAAACTTAAGTTCGATGAAAAATCGATTAAGTGTATACTCGTTGGATATGAACCAAATGGTTTAAAGCTGTGGAATGTAGAATCAAGGAAGTTTATGACAGCTAGAGATGTTGTGGTGGATGAAACAAATATGTTGAATTCAAGGTCGGTAGAAGACTGTGCTTCACAGTCAGAAGACTCAATGTTCCAAAATGACAGACTGGAACAATTAGAAGATTCTTGTTTGGAAAATAAAAGCGAAAAACAGGAAGTCGATTTTCAGGATGCATACACTGAAAATGTAGAGTCTTGCTTTCCATTACCTGAAATGGAAAATATTGAAGCTGTTAATGACAGTTCAAAAATAACTATACCGCCTTGTGAAAATTCCACAAATCTAAAGAATACCGATCCAGTTGTTACTGGTTACTGGTGAGAACGAAGAAATCAGACGCAGTGAGAGATTAAAAGACAAACCTAAAATTTCTTATAGATTATTAGAAAAATGTTTAATGAATTCTTATACTTACTTTAATAATATCCCAAATTGTTTTGAAGAAATTAAAAATCGGGATGATAAGGTTAATTGGGAAAAGGCAATTCAAGATGAATTAGATTCCCATTTTCAAAACAATACATGGTCTTTGGTACAAAGGCCTCAAAACAAAAACATAATTGATTGTAAATGGGTGTTTACCATTAAACAAGATGAATTCGGCAACTTAGTCCGATATAAAGCAAGACTTGTAGCGCGAGGCTTTACGCAAGAATATCTGACGGATTACGAAGAAACATTTGCACCAGTTGCACGTATTTCTAGTTTTCGATTTATTCTGGCATTAGCAAATCAATATGATTTGAAAATTCATCATATGGATGTCAAGACAGCATTCCTTAATGGAAACCTTAAGGAGGAAATTTATATGAAAATTCCTCAAGGATTGACACATGATGAGGGAAAAGTCTGTAAGTTAAATAAAGCTATTTATGGTCTAAAACAAGCAGCCAGGTGCTGGTTTGAAGCTTTTGAAAATGTCTTAAGAGAAATCGTTTTAAGAGAAATTTGTCAATCTAGGAGTTGACCGATGCATTTATATTATAGATAAAGGAGATATATCTTTAAATATATATGTACTATTGTACGTGGATGATATAGTGATAGTCACTCAAAAGATTGAAACAATGTCAAAATTTAAATCTTATTTGATGAAGAAATTTAAAATGACCGATTTAAAAGACATCCGACATTTTATTGGCATAAAAATAGATAGGCATAGGGATCAATTATATCTCAGTCAGTCAGCTTATATAAACAATGTTTTAAGAAAATTTAATATGGAAAATTGTAATCCAGTTAGTACACCACTACCCAGCAAACTGAACTATAAAGACTTAGAATCAGAAGAGACACATGATGCGCCATGTCGTAACTTAATTGGATGTTTGATGTACATTATGTTATGTACTCGCCCAGATTTAAGTACATCGATAAGTATATTAAGTAGGTACACCAATAATAATAATAAAGAGTTATGGCAATGTCTGAAAAGAGTACTACGATATCTAAAAGGCACAGTAAATTTAAAATTAACTTTCACAAAGAATGTTAATCCTGAAAATATTATTATGGGCTATGCCGATTCTGATTGGGCGGGAAACGAAACAGACAGACGAAGTACAACAGGGTACTTATTTAAAATGTTTGAAAAATGTCTTATTTGCTGGAGTACCATGAAACAGAAATCAGTTGCCGCTTCATCTACTGAAGCGGAGTACATGGCTTTATTTGAAAGTGTTAGAGAAGCCTTATGGTTAAAATCCTTAATTAATGAAATAAAGCTGGAATTAAATGAACCAATAACTATATTTGAGGACAACCAGGGTTGTATAAGTATAGCTAATAATCCAACCTGCCACAAGAGAACTAAGCACATAGATATTAAATATCATTTCACTCGAGAACAAATTGAGAAGAAACTAATTTCTATCAAGTATATTTCTACAGATGAGCAGTTGGCTGATGTTTTGACGAAACCACTACCAGCAGTAAGATTTCTCTATTTACGGAGCCAATTGGGACTTACTGAATAGAAGCCCTCTATAACAACAACATCATTATTAATAATAAAGTTTATTTGCAGTTTTTTTTTAGGAAGTAATTAACTGAAATAACAAAAATTATATAATTCATTAATGTTACTTTGATGTACTTATTTAATTGAACTATTTTATTTATTAATTTTATTTAAGATGAATTGCTTATCTGAAATAACGGAAGTTATAATTTATAAATATTAATTTGATATATTAATTGAATTTAAAGAAATTATAATTATGAAATATTATTTTGATATATTAATTGAATTTAAAGAAATTATAATTAAGAAATATTATTTTGATGTAATTGAATTTTATAATTTTGATTGGTCGAATTTGGTTTTTCTGGGTTTTCCCAAATTCCTCGCAGCGAATGCTGGACCATGATTTTTGTACTCCCAGCATATGCACACTCGTCAGATAAGATATTTTGTATTTTATATTTTAAACTTATCAATGTAACTTTTGAGGAGGTGTGTTGAGAAATAGCAAAAGCCACATTAAAAGAACAATCAAGAATGCACGAAGAAACGAAACAGAAGAAATAACGGAATTAGTCGAACATTCCTCCAGTGGCATCACATACACATTTTCATTCTTTATTTCTCTCCTTTTAGTTGTTAGTTCTTCCTAAGCGACGAGTGCGTGCAGACGAAAATATCAGAGCTAATAAATACACAGCATATATATATATCGTATATAAATTAACCAAGTCTTATTATTTAAAACATTATTGCCTACTGCATAATCTAATAGCTTGTGTTGCAAATGCAAACAAAAGTATTAATTATAGTTAGTGGCATGAAAGATTAGGTCATATTAGTAAGAGAAAATTCTTAAAATTATTAGCTAAAGAATTGTTTGATGATACTAGTTTATTAAATAACATACAAACAGAAAATGAGTTGTGTGAAGCTTGTGTTGAAGAAAAGCAGGCAAGATTGAGTTTTGAAAAGTTTAAAAATAAAGACCATATAAAGCGACCATTAAATGTTGTACACTCTGATGTGTGTGGTCCGATTACACCACATACAGTTGACTCTAAAAACTACTATGTTGTCTTTATTGACGAATATACGCATTATTGCGTAAAGTATCTGTTAAGTTTTAAGTCAGATGTTTTTGCTGTATTTCAAGACTATGTAGCAAAAAGTGAAACTCTATTTAGTTCAAAATTGGTCAATTTATTTATTAACTAGTTAGTGCACGGCTTAATCAAAAATATAGCCAATATCTTCCTCAGTTTTTGAGCTACAGCCACAAATTTTGCGCCAATATAGGTGATGACAATCCCCAAAAAACTGCATCAAAACTTGGGATGCCACGCGTACCCCACCGCCCAATGGGAGGTACTCGAAGGAGTTGTCCAAAAATAAAATTCCTCTTGTCAATTTTGTCATGGTTTTCAAGGTTGGCCGCAGGGCATTAGTGTTATATTTAATAAATTGTTAAATAAAAATATGTAAGGGCTTATCTCTTGTAATTCTTATACAAAATATATATTTCATATTTTGCCCGCCAAATAACTCATGTTGCTTGACAGCCCTGCCGTGATAGCTTGCTTGAACAGCTGTTCTACGTATTTCGTGAACAAACACCGCAAAAGCTGCCAACTTATGAAAAACAGTTTGCTGCAATAACTTTGTTAAATTTACAACAAACTGTCCACTGCTCAACCATGGAATTTTGTTACCTGAGAGTACAATTTTTTTTATGTTTATTTGTCACAAAAAAGTGTCTTTAGAATTGACCTCCGAATAATAGTTATTGTTAAACGAACAAGTTGGCACCTCTCTTGTTAGGGACGGTTTTGCACGCTTACACGGAACGGCAAATAGTCTTAGAGATTTGTTACAGATTTATTAATATCAAAAATCATGAATTAAAATATGTTTTCAATTCAAATGTATTTGTAATATGCAGCTAAGCTTAAAATTACCTATCGAAAAAGTAACACTTGTTATACATTAGACATCTAATATTGCTTAAATTAACCAAATCTCTGACCAGCTCGAGGTTGGTTTTAGGTTGGAATTCGGTTGGTTTTGATGACTGGCACAC